>JAGXCT010036804.1:4140-36716 GCA_022495035.1 Philopotamus ludificatus
AATGTGCATTTGATTTGTAAAAAGGTGCATTTGATTTGTAAAAAGTTGTATTTGACGTGAAAAAACTATATTAATATTCTGATGTAAGAATCATAGATTAATATAGTCGTGCCGTTTGGGTATATTGGGTATCCCAAGCTTTTTAATTTTTCTCGTTTTAAAAAATATCGACCCAATTATGAAGCATATCATGAATAACTATTTTTATTCCTAGAATAATCCATTTTTTATTGATGAAGAATTCATTTAATATAATGACTTTAAAAACTTTGGCTGTTTTATTCTTTATTATTTATTCTTCATGTATAGTAATTTGTAATTTATGATGATTTCTTAAATCGGCAGTCATTTGTATTTGTTAAATAGTCTAAAGAATAAACATTATAAATAATCATTGTTCTTTATTGTCCGCAATTGCGAAAAAAATAAAAATTACAATATACGCTTCTGTTGCTATGGGAGCCAAGTATTTTCTCACTCGCATCCGGACTTAACTCGCACTTGGCACATCGTAATGTGCCAAGTGCGAGTTAAACGAGCGATTGGCACGTATTTTTATTCTTAGAATAATCATTTTTTTTTAAATGTCAAGATATTGATAAAGAATTAATCTTGACTTGAAATGCTTCAGCTATCTGAAATACCCCTTTCGGACGACGCGTTTCTTTTCCAGCCGCCCTGATGGATGTGTTGAAATACGTTCTTAAGTTTTCAGCTTACTTATTCCATGGATTTGATACGGTTTTTTACATCGAATACACCCTTTTGAAAATCTAATACAACTTTATACAAATCAAATACAACTATTTGCAAATTAAATCGATTCATTTAAAATTAAAAACAATAATATTCACTTCTGTTGATGCGATGTTTTTTCTCACTCGCATCCGGTACGATGTGCCGAGTACGAGTGATACGATCAAAATGATGACTTGAAATTATTAGGAATATTTTCCTCATTCATTATTATAATTATTTAATGCTTTACATGGATTTCGGTCTCGCCATTATCAATAAACGCATTTATTTATGTATGCTACTTATAATAAATTAATAAAATTAGTCATATATTTAAATTAGGTGTTGAGATGTTTACATTTCATTGGGTTATGATTTTTTTCTTAATTCAATAATTGTTGTTTATATTTTTTCATGACCGCAACAACAAAAAATGCACAAACAATCCGTTAAAATCAATAGGATATTTTTGCTATTGAATTATATTATAAAAAAAATCTTATTTGAGGTTATTAGGTTTGCTTTTTATATTTATTGACATTTTGCTATTTTTAATTTTGTAACAAATGTGTCATTATTATTGTCTTGAAGCTTGACTACGCCTGATCTGATCGAACCTCCGTATCGGCGATCGTTGCATGAATATTTTTTTACGATCGCAATTATGACACGATAGATAGACGGTTGCGGCATGGAAAAAACTATACAAATCCATTTAGACGATAATTTGATGGTTGAGTGGTGGTGAGTGTGTGGTGTGGCATTTCAGACAAATCGTGATATGCTCGGAGACGTGATTGAAGAACTGAACCAAATCCGTACAGTGAAAGTGTGAGAGGTTCAAATGGCGTGATGAACAAAATGTATCATCGGTTGTAGACAACGCAACGCCCATTCGTTATATCACACGACAACCAGAGCAACGATCGACTCGCCGACAACAAAATCCAAAACATAATAAAATAAATAAAAAAATAGTCGTTGAAAAATTGTTATGATACTTGACAGTGTGCAGCTAATTTATGCAAATTATCAATAAAATTGGCATCGGAAGTGGGAATTCCATAAAAATGGTAATATTCACAACCACAAACGCCACAATATCAGTCAAATCGTATCAGTGGAAAACGAGAGTTTAAACGGTCGCCACTCTACGAAAATTCAATTACGCCCGATCGTGGTTTTGCCGATAGTGAAATGCGTTGTTTCAGTTTCATTATGATTCAACGCACATCCACACGATTATCGACAAAAGAAAATGGATGTTAATTTTTTTCCCCCGACCGCCTCTCGTCTAATGTGGATCACATGTAACAGACGTATTCTTTAATCGCATCTCTCGGTTACAATCGATCGGCTAAACGCTCGACAACACATCTTGAATAATAATTAGTAAAAAGCAATCATTTGTATCTGGGATGCGTGATCAATGATCTATTTGTACAAGTCGTGCCTGACATACCTGCGTTGTGCGCAACAGATGAATGATTGATCTAGAATAAGTGTGATCTTACGGATCATGCCGAAGAAAGGCCGCGTGTCTTAAATAATTACGCAACGCTCGAGATTAAATACGCCATTCATGATTAGAATTCATTTAAAAGAAGAAGTTTCCCAGGAAACTGGGACAGTCAAAAGAAGGATTTGTGTAATAATTAAGGAACGAAACTTCACTACTTCAAAAGATACATCCGCTAAGATTTGCTTAGATACAGACGATGAAAAACTATACCACAAAGACGACATATTGATACAAATATAGTTTCCTTTAATATCTAGAAAGGATAATTTATAAGATAAACCAATTTATCTTGAAAAGATAATTAAAAAGGAAGTGTGAAAGGTAAACCGTGGTTGGGATGAAGTAAGCTGTCGTGGATCCATAACATCCGGAACTAGATAAGATTGGGAGGTCCAGAATTGTTCCAGCTCGCGGAAAATCGCTAAATTTATGGAGAAAAAACAAGAGCCAGTAGATTGCCTACGCCCGGAAACGAACAAGGAACTTCTTCATTTTTTATAAATACTGATGCTTACACTACAAATTGCTATACATGAAGAATAAATTAAAGTCTAATCTAATAAAACAGCCAACGTTTGTATCTACTAAGAGAATTTAAAATGTAATCTAGTACGACACTTTGAGTTCCAGACTCGAAAACAACCTCGTCGACCGAAGGGGGTATCTCAGATACCCCAAATTTGTAATATCAAGATATTAAATTAATTCTTTATCAATAAAAAATGGATTATTCTGAAGATAAAAATAGTTATTCATGCTATGCTTCATAATTGGGTCGATGTTTTGCAGACTGAACTCTCACAGCATGTTTTACTCGCACTCGGTCCATCGTACCGGACGTGAGCGAGAAAAAACATCGCGCACGTAATATTTATTCTTTTTTAGACAAATAAGTTTGCGACATGTAGGATGTATATTAACCCTTTCAGTGCGGGGCGCATGACGTACATGCGCATACAAATCGTGCCCAGGGTGCGGCCGCATGTCGTACATGCGCGAGATTCTTTAAAACTTTAACTTGTCGTTACATGTAAACTAGACCGAGTTAATGTTTGTTTGAAAAATCAGCTAATAAACACAGCTATCAATAAATATACAACATATCACAAGAAATTTATAGGAAACATGTAATATGTAAATATGAATAGTAACGATTCAGTGACTTATCTCGGCTCAGGGGTTGTTAAGGGTGTTCCAAGTACATTATGTTCCACATACACGTGTACGGATGTAATGTTATAAGAAAATTGCATCTCGAATTTTTGATTTTGATTCGCATTCCCAATTTTTTCTCACTTAATCTCTGTTTGGGAAATTGATATTTTGTTCGATTTATTATTACGAAAATAAAGCAAATCAAGTTTATTTTTTTAGTTGAGATGGAAGAACATATCCTAATCAACATGTTTGCATAAACCTTATACGTGGAAATGGTATAATACAGCAGTAAACCGTGAATACAAATTTACCTTGCCAAAAAAATAATTTGGTCCAAAACGGCGCCGCACTCAGATGCAGAATTGTGTTTAGACCCGCCGCATTGAAAGGATTAAAAGAGTTATTCGAGAACAATTAAAAACTTGGGTAATATACCCCATCGGCGCGGTTAGAATGAATACGTGTATGATCAACCCTTCTATAGCGCTCTCTTCTGTAGAGTGGCGTATTCGACAGTCTCTCCTATAGTGGTTCCTTCTAGATCGCCGTATTCTACAGAACGTCATATTTTATAAATTAAGGCCAATGCAATTTAGTTGACAACAATATTGTCTTTTATAGTGCAGGTTTCTGTAGCGTCGTACCTGTCTTGACGCTATAGGAGAGTTGTCTGTACAAGATATGTCTAGAATAGAGTTACTAATAGTACTTTAGATTAAATCAAAGATAAGATATATTGCAGCTCTTTGAACTGCTAAATGAAGGAATTATCAATAATGATTAATGGTTAAATATGTAAGTTGCTTATGAGAATTGAAGAACTCATTATCGACGACAAACAGCTAGACTAGAAGAGGTAAAGATTGTATACCTCTATAATGTGGAAGGATTCTTCAAGTTCGATCCGATCTTTATTGAAGATATTTAAAGCTCTTCAGTTTTGCTTCAGGTATACGTGTGTAGATCAAATCAAAAACAAACTGCAGCCTCGTTTCAGTTCTTTGGCTACTGATTCAAGAACTTATCATTCATGATAACGTGCTAATTTAATAAAATATATTAAAAATGTGATCTAACAAGATATAATTATATGTATTTCAATTATGTACTCCTATACGATTCTTCTAGAGATTATCGAAAGAATTAATGCTAGCACGATTTTTTAAAATATGCCATTTAAAGTTCATCAGTTTTTAAATACGTGTGCAAGACATGGATAGCTTTATAGCTTTGAACTGTTGAATGGAGGACTTATCATTGATGATTGAGAGTTAGATAGATATACGTTTCACTCGCACTTGGCACATCGTATCGTACAGTGGCGAATATTATTGTTTTTTCGCAATTGCAATGGACAATGATTATTAGTCTCTTAAGTCTAGATTACTTAATTTTGGTTTTTAAGAACAATATGAATTTAACAGATACCCTTAAATTTAAAAACGTCATTTAAACATCTATGGTTTAATAAGATACTTGGTTAATAATTAAAGAATTGTCTCAAAACCTTATAGTCCATATTTACATTGGACAAAACACCTCGTAAAAATCGAATATAAAGGGTTTGTTTAGCTCGTGAATAACTTCAGGGTATTAAAGATCAAGTCTTTCTGTGGATTTATCAAGTGAAAGTCCCCCGACTCGCCCTGGTATTTTGCTTGTCGATTTCTTTCAGGTATGCGATACGCAACATTGTGTTTCAAGTACTGTGGCTATTTACAAAATTGATAATTACTTGACGAAATTAATACAGCGCCGCTATATAGAGAGGATTATTAATCAAACACGTCAATGAAACTAATCGCTTTTTTATGATTGCGGATTAATCGCCACCAGACTGATCCACTTTCCCACGTGCACTTTTTTGTTCTCCATTGCCACCCAATGAGCCGATGTGTCCGACGCCGTTGCACCATCTCCGTTGGATAATTGCAACAGAAGCGAAAATCACGAAAACGACCGTTTCGTCAATCGGTCGCTTTTGGTTCGATCTGCTGACAGATGTGTGTATAAATATGTTTTTTTTTCTTAACGGGTACTATCGAAGGTGTGGTTTGAAAAGGCAGACTCCCGATGGACGCCGCTTACGAAAAGACAGAACGATTCTTTTGTAATTTGTAATTCATACGTGATCACGATTTTTCCAATCCGAACACGATCCGGACGAAAGTGTATCATTAGACCATTGCTTGCTGACTAGTTGACTTTTGATGATACCAACACCTATGTGAGAGACATGCATATGATGGATCGGGTGAAAGAGATTATGAAATTCTGTAAAATTGTTTATTAAATTTACTAGTTTTTATATTCGTCAATATGTTTTATATTCATAACCATAAAAAATAAAATATTCATTTAAATGTGTTTTGAGTGTCCTCCAAAAGGTGAGACGATAATTCAGCGCTGGACAAATCGACCCCGACGTTTGCGCCCCGAATATTAGAGTCAAAATTAAAGCATTTTAGAATTACGTGTGGAGTTATTGATCAGAATAAACACTTCAATATCTTTATTATTATTTAAATAACGTCCTTTAAACTCTTTACATAAATAACGACAGATCTAGGATCTAAGGTAGTTGTTCAGGAATTTTCCAAGAAGTTTTTCCTTTTAAAAAAATCTCCCAAAGCTTGATATCACGTCTTTTTCACACTGCAAACTGATTTAGTTTATGATCTTCCGGTAAGAATCGAAAAACTCAACTTGTCGATATGTTATGGTAACTCAAATCATCTGTAATTATTCCTTAAACACTCTTGTAGGATATCCCGATCTTTACGATAACTTCACCTTCAATGATACTCGATTTGCAGACATTAGAAAATTATTTGAATCATTATTAAATTTAGATCCATATTACTCTGCTTAAGGGATATATCTACCTCTTGGTCTGACATTATGTACTCAACAGATTATCAGCTCTGATGAATCAGACTTCTGGCGTTTAACTCCTTTACTGATTCTGTATCTATTATCTCTTCAATATTGAAACAATATCGTCCTTTTGTGTATTTTTTATTTTCAGGAATTGGTAGACATAGCAGGGACCATTTCCGCCAAATACTGAGGCTGAGGCATAATGATCTTGCTTTCAGACAAATATTCATTCCACTTTTTTTAACATATAAAAAATTGTCGAGAGCGCCAAAAGATACAAAATACCCATTCTTTTTGACAACCAAAAATAAAATTAGCATCCAGTATGGCTGCTATGCCATGATACGTCAGTGATAAGTGAATATCAAAACGATAAAAATGTGACTATTTAAATTTAGATTATTTTTTGATAAAATATTAATTCAATGGCAATTTCTTCGGAGCGAACCATTTTTTTTATTTTTTTAAATAATGAGTAAAAGTCTTCCAAACTATAATAGTAAAGTTTTAATCTGTGATTGCATATAATAAGTTTTTATTCATTTTATTATTTTAAAATATTTATTAAGCTTATCAAGCCAAATTATCGTCGTTTAAAAATCAAAACGTTCATTCTTCGTATTTTCGAAGTCGTAAATGGAAATGCCTTGCGAATATGGAGGCTAAGACATCATACAAATGACTTCCATGTAATACATTTTAATCACAAATAAACGCCGAGCACACCATAAAAAGTGATATATTTTTAAGCCTACAAAATTTTGCATTTTTAAAGATCCGATTTAAGTATTATCAGATTGATTAAATTTTATTTATATTTATACTATATGTGCTGTTAATTTTGAAAGTGGTATAAATCTATTTAATCACATTGTGTGATTAAATAGATTTGATTAAGTAAGAAGAAAAACGGAAGAGTAAAAATTAAAAAAAAAACATTTCAAAGGCGATTGCTCCGAGTCGCAGCACAACACAACGCTTAGCGACGATCCTCCCCCCATCCCGCTGCCGCCCCGCATCCATCTAATACACGACGATGGTGGCGCTGATGAGCAGACATCGCTCTTGTTTTACACCGCGTTCAATTTAATAATAAATTAATTAACTAGCATATCTTAAGGCGATGTATAGTTTCTCCGTCCGTATTAATCGGAGTTATTCCATATTCAAAAACATCGTGTCATATATTCGTCAGATTCCATATACATTTAATGAATAATTTAGAGGTTCCACTATCTCAGTCGATTTTACTCTTCAGCACCGCATTTTGTAGATAGCATTTTTTTATTGATCTCTACCGCTTCTTCAGATGCCTGGTTTATTATAGCACATAACAACATTTCTTTTAAAAACGTATCGAACCCATCGAGCCCGTACCCATAAATTATGCAATTTGAAAAACTCTTCCATGGCATTACGAGCGCTCGCCCAAAAACCGGCCTAATCGCGATCTACCGGAAATTAATACACTGGGGGGACAGCGGTCCCATAAAATAAATAAAAATTTTGTCCGAGAAAAAAAAGGCAGCATCACGAGCGGCGAGTGTCCGGAGCGGACAGCGCTAGGTGTCGCTCGGCTCTCACGCCGGTTGACCCGCGAGCGTGACAGTGGACGCCCAGCGGCTGCGCCCATTATCCCGGACACGTACCGCACACACTCAATTTGGTGTCCGGCCATAATGTATATGTTTTGGTGGCGAGCCAGGCCCGCATTCGGAGGAGGCGGCCCGTCGCCCCTGCTGCCGGCTCTGCTCCGCATGCTAATGCCAAAGGTATCGATGCTACGTGAGGACTGGGCGTGACAACTGTTGCTGGGACGACTCGCCCCGACAGTCCGGATCACAAGTCATAACGATTCTCGATGTGGGATTGTCGCCCATTGGCCACATCATAACCCAGACATAATAACGGTCTCCATATTAATATTCCGGAAAATCAATTATAAAGCAATGGTAGCGAAACTCTGATAGAAATTGAAATTGAAATAATACAAGAAAAGAACCCAGAATGTTCAAGTGTGAGTGAAACCGTACTAGTAACAGGTGCGGCGAGAACTCTGAGATGGTGGCGTACCTAGGGACATCCAGAGTTCGCGCGTCACTTACGTGTCATATTGATTAGTAAAATCAAAAATATCCACCAAATTATGAAGCATATGCTGAATTTTATTCTAAGAATAATCTTTTTTTAGCATTTTAAGACATGATATTGATGAATAATTCATGAAAAAAAAACATCTCATGGAAGCAAAGGGATAGCTTGATGATATAACTAAAAACGAGATCTGATACTCTTATGTAAAAGTTGTGAAAGTAAAACAACGAGCTGGTGAGGATATCAACACCACAAACACCAGAGACAAAAGATATTACAGTTTTTTTACGTCAAATACACCCTTTTTCAAATCAAATGCACCCTTTTGCAAATGAAATAAGTATATATATATATTGAAAAATATTTAATTGTTTTACTTAATTTTAAATAGGTCAATTTTATTTGCAAAAAAATGTATTTGATTTATCATCATCATCATCATCATTTGCCAGCGACAAGGCTCTCACTCGGTGAAGACATGGGCCTTACCAAACTCTCGAATGGCAGTCGATGCCAAAGGAACCTGAGTCTCACACGTGATGTGAGGGCTCCCCTTTCGTGTCCATACCGCGGGGACCCAAGCCGTCTTGGTATGCGGTTTTTTGCAAAGTGTTTCCCTCTCTGCTGGCATTGGACGTATATCTCCTACCTGCTCAGATTTCGAATCATATAGACGCACTATTAAATAATCTTGCATATTCAAATTTGATTTATAAAAAGTTTTATTTGCAAAAGGGTGTATTTGACGTAAAAAAATTGTATCAAATCCATGGAATAAGTAAGCTGAGAGCTTAAGAACGTTTTTAAACCCATCCGTTGGGATGGCTGTAAAAGAAACTCGTTGTCCGAAGGGGGTATTTCAGATACCTCAAGCATTTCAAGATATTGATGCATTCTTTATCAATATCTTGACATTGTCAATCGCTCGTTTAACTCGCACTTGGCACATCGTACCGGATGCGAGCGAGAAAAAACATGGCCCCCGTGGCAACAGAAGCGTATATTTTTGTTTTTATTGTTTTCGCAATTGCGGACAATAAATAACAATGATTATATATAATATTTAATCTTTAGACAGATACAGAAAGGTACTGGGGGTGCCCAATATATCCCATTCGCACTGCTAGGTTAAGTCTGAAACGATTCTTGATATTGAAAAAGATGAAGAGCTATAGGAATAATTATCACAAGAATATCGTCCAACGTTTCAGACATCGAGAGTCATCTTGAGTGTATAGATACTTTAAGTGAGCAGGTCTTTCTTGATGCAATGGTGCAAAGGTATGTCATGAGCAGTAGAGGATTGTGACTGTTTGGGGCCCCTAATATAATATAATATGAGGGGGGGGGGGAGATTGTTAGTAGTCTAAGGATGAGAAATTGTTTTTTAAGTGGCCTTATAGACCTGAGGCGGGTCTTTGTCACCTGGAGGACACTACGCGATCTCCAGCAGAGTAACGTCCATCTCAATCCTGATGACAGGACTGCGACGGTCGTTCTCCAGGTTATCTTGGCTCTTCGAATACGGCAGGTCGCCAGCCATAAGCCCGGGAGCCGAGATGTCAACGTGCGGATTGTAACAGATCAGACGAGGCTAGGGCCAACTCGTATTTAAGTTACGGTCTGATCATGTCCTACGGGCACCTCCTGTAGCACGTCACCGAATTGGCCTTGATAGCGGCCCGACTTCTCATAGCTCCGTAGAATCTAAGAAAACATGACGCGCGACAACAATCAAGTCTTCAGGGGGCCCCAACGATCGGGGGTCTGATGCTCTAGCATCAAAGCATCCCTATAAATCCGCCACTGTTCATGTGTCTCTGCAGACTATCCTCATCTATTAACTTATTAAAGTGCATGTGATATTTCACGTTTATCTTTTGGCGTTGATGTTATAATATTGTTTTGACACAGTCAAAGAATTTTAATGACTCTTTAAAACCGCATTCACCTCCAACATCCGCCACAATCAATTATTCGAATGAATTGCGAAATTTTCAAAAAAATAACAACACCCATTGAATCTTAATGAACTCTGCAAACACGACTGATGTAATTATACAGCGAATTAATCATTTCGGCTTTTTGCACTCATCTGCAATGACATTTGCGTCTGCGGCAAGGTTAATTGCAGACGAGTGCGCGGACCCAACGTTTGCGACCTCTCGCTCCAGAGACCGTCGGCTTTCTATCGGTGGCAAATTTTATCGGTTGCCAATTGGTTTTGTCGGCGGTCTGTTATTCAGCAACGTGTGGTTTCGCACGGCCAGTTCTAATTTACATATCTGACAGATTGGCACGTTCGTCTCGTGTGATTAGCAGTGCCAGGGGATTGTGCGAAACAGAAATTGATAGATCATGAACAAAATCAGCGGCATAAATCTACGAGGTAATGCAACAAATTGAAGGCGAATCTCTTAGCATCTGCTCGCGAATCGATCCTATAAAGCGTCAGAGATTTTCTATATATAATACAATATGTTAAGTTGTAACATCTCCATCGATCGGCCAAAGTTCAAACGGCGGGGTTATACATATAGATTCGGATGAGGATCACGATGAAGATATCATCATCATCATCATCGCCGAAAGGACGTATGTACGTCCCCATTATCACGTCGGTGGTGTTCAAAGCCACCGGTATTGTACTCTCGCGGTGATTGTGCCGTATGCGAAAGCTTTCTCCGCGCAAAAAAAACTGTCTCGGGTTAACCGTGCTTCGGCATCAAAGGTTTTACCATTTGAACCCGTCAATTATGGCACATATTTGAAGAACATTTCACACCTATCATACGTCATTACGGGTATGAAGTGGCTGCTGCAAACCAACGCCACGACCTTCTCTTCAATCACGGAAATTAGCAATACTTTCGTGCCGTGGCTTTCAGGCTCACCGTGGATAGATCGCAGTGGTGGCGGTAGTTTTATTAAATTAATATTTATAACAATTTAAAGAAATGAAGATCAAAAAACAAAATGATAAAGAAAAATAAGACCCCTGAACTTCCTCCCTTATACAAATAAAACCATTAAAAATTATTACTAGGAGCTGAACCGAAAATGTATTAAACTGACATTTTTTTCGGAGCGGAAACCAAAAACTAACCGCTATAAACTCAGTAACAAACAGTAATAATTAATATAATTTAGAAATAATAATTTAATAGTCTTATTGAGAGCTACTTGTAATGTGAGATATAATATTTTGTATCAGGAATACAATTAATATATATTTACTTAATTATATGTATTATATTTACATAATATGTAATAGCATTAAAATAATATTATTTAAATAGAAATCGAATTAATAGTAAAAAAATATAATGAAGGGGATGCAAGGGACAGTATTAAGAGGGAAAGTAGGAACTCCGATGATTTTTTTTAATTTTAAACCTAGAGGATCACACCAGAAGAGATTTATTTATATTTTTAACTAAATAATAAACTTTAATTTACTATTTCAATATAAAAAAGCTGAGGTTAGCTTATCATCTATTTAGTCATGTTCATCGATTTATTTATTTAGCTTTTATATTTATATTTTAGAAAGAAAATTCTGTTTAAAAAATAATTAATATATAAGAGATTTTAATGGAAAGAAACATTAAAGTAATTTTTAATAGAGAGGTGAGGTCATAGGGAGTGATTACCTTTCCATGTCGATAAGGTCTATTGGGGACCCCAAGTATTTCTCGAATAACTCTTTTAATATAAATCATACCTGTCAATTACTGTTTGTATTTGTCTAAAAAAGTCTAAAGAATATTTATAATAAATAAACAATGACATTTATTGTCTGCAATTGCGAAAAAAAATTAAAACAACAATATTCGCTGCTGTTGTCACCTGCCCGATGTTTTTTCTCGCTCGCGTCCGGTACGATATGCCGAGTGCAAGTGAAATGTACGAGTGTCATTTACGCGTCATATCTACAAAATTATGAAGCATATCATGAATAACTATTTTTATTCTTAGAATAATATTAAGAATTTATTAATATCTTGGCTTGAGTTGCTTGGGGTCTCTGAGAGATCCCCTTCGGACGTCGCGGTTATTTTCATAGGGGTTAAGAAGCACTATTAGTAAAAACTTAGTACATGGATTTTTTTTCTTTAGTTCCTTTTTAGTTTCCCTAAGTCCTGCAAGAACTTTGTTTCTGCAAACAGTTAGAAAACCGAGAGCGAATGAAGAAGAGTTTTTTAATATGGCAGCCAAGATTAATATAACAATCAATAACAATAAAAACGATTCCTGATAATCCTGATAACCATAAAATATAGACTGAATATGGAAAAACAATATGGGAACTTAGTTCCTGAACCCAATAAAAGATGCTTTAATAATCAAAAGAAATAGACATTGTTAGATAACAGAAAAAAACAAAATAAAATACTGAGCGCGATCAAAAGAGACTTTCCCAAGTTTTGTCATATTAGTTCAATTTAATTGACCAGGTTTCGAATAACACGGTGATCTTTAGAAATATTGTCTAATTTATATCTGAAAATATTTTTCATATGAAACAAATTTTTAGAATGGAACTAATCATTTATTAAATAGTTTTTTTTAATAATTTTTGTGATCTATATTTTTTCATATTTAAGCATTATAATTTATAACATTTTCAAATTTTCGACATAATAAATAAATATGAGAAGTATTCTATGATAGAAAATCGGAAAATACATGAATTCGAGAAAAAAAGCAAATTTTAGCGATATTATTATAGTAAATTCATATTTATAAATATAATAAATTGAGTATCTGCGGCCACTGGATTTGACCTTTGATCATCCACGTTTCTGACGACGCCGGTATGGATCTCCATCCACGTCATCGACGATAAAGAAAGATTGTTTCCTCTGCTCGCCCGTAAATCTCTCATCAAAATATAATAAGAAGCCACAAACAGTGAGCTGCCTTATTGATAATAATCGATGCGACTCAACATAAATATCCCAAGTATACTAAATAAAATATATTTTTCCGCATTTTCCACATTTTCCGGCACGCCTATCAAATTAATTGATTAGATTCACATACGATTGTTTTGCATAGAATTGCGTGTGTATAAAAATAAATAAATTTATCGGAATAACAATGCCTTATTGTCTTGTGGCTTGACAAGCCCGGAGACAACAGGTCCACAAAACTGAGACCACCGAAAATGAGTTATCAATCAGGTCGTACACAAGACCAACAATGAGGCAATCCATCAACGCAATATCTGCGATCAAAGCAAACAATGGGTGAAAACTCTCCAAAGAGCTTCTACGTGTATGTGTATACTGTATATAATACATAGGCCGGAATAGCTGTAAATCATCTTCTTTTTCGGGGGCAATGTGATTTATTTTAAAACATAAAAAAGCATATTCAAATATAATAGTAAAAAAATCAAGAGTTTTATGAAAATATATTTCATAATAATTATTATGAATAGAATATGTATCGGTTGAATATTCGACGTGATAATCATAAGTGATAATAGCTTTTTATCAGTAACTTTATTAAATTAAAACAAGAAATCACAAAGCGTTATGTCATTTTTTAGATGACTTTAGTTTTAGATAGAACGTATCTACCGTCTACGTTTTTACAAGTTATTGCGTTTAAATTAATTCTAATTATCCTAAATTCGATTTAATTCATGATAATAATTAGCAATTTGAATAAAGTTTTATTTATTAATTATTACATTTCAATAATATCAAATCAGTTTTTTATTATTACTGTACATCAACTACTCAATTAACACGATTATTTCAATTTCAATTTATACGATCGCAATTTGCACGGAGGAATAAATGAATAGTGTTAATTGAAATATCAGCGTGATATCAAGGACTTATATATTTATTTTTAACTTAAATAATATCATTGGCACTAAACGTTATTCTCATTAAACATATAGACGACAAAAAAATACTACATCTATCGTATTCAGCAGACCTTGTTCCATCTGATTACTATCTTTTTGGATCGATGGAGGACTTCATTAGAAAAAAAATAAATAAAAAATGAGATCGACGTCGAAAGTCACATTAATCAATTGATTTTAATGTAATTTTCCACAAGAGATTTTTTTTAAATAAAATAAATATTGCAAAATACAATTGAAAAAACCTTATCCCTAATTTTGTATGAGTGCCTAGTCTTCTATAGATCTACAGTGTTGTCTCAGAAGGGTTAACTGAATTTATTATCAAAAAAAAGATAATATCTATTAATTTAAAGGCGATGTATCAGTCTTTGTATAACCGGTAAAAATACCCTGAATCGATATATCGGCTTAAGGATAATAAAAGGATCAAATGAAGATTACATACACACGTTTACAATTATTTTAAAACTGAATATAATCGAGTTTTCAGTCAACACCAATAAACGGAATAAAATTCAATAGTTTCAGAATTGAACTGAACTCTCTTTGTTTATAAATAACACTGCCCACTAAAAGGATCAATTACTATATTTTTACACGATTTATTTGTAAAAGATAATTCACAGAAACGAAATATTTTTATATACTAGCCAATAGACACTCAAGCCAATAGACACTCCACATTACAAAATAATATATTTAAAAAAAAAGTAACTCCGATTTCCTTAGATTATAGATATTAGATTTTTTTTTTTGAACAATATTTAGTTCTTTCTAGTCCAGAAGTGGCTTAATTCTGCTGTGGATTTTTGTGCATATTTATTTGTAATACATGCCAAAAGTTTTCGATTGGGTAAATATTGAAGATTATTTATGCCAAGGAAAATATGGAGAAAAATCTCGTCTTCCAAGAAGTTGTTTTACAGGACTTATGGCGAGGAGCTCCATCTTTCACAAAAGTGAATAGATTTTTTTTAATTATGTTGTCAAACAATGACTATTACGAACTATTACACTAATTCCTTTAATTTTCAAGGTACTTTGGGTAAAATTATCCTTTAAAAGGTCTGGAAAATGCCTTTGCATCCATACTCATACACTATAACTAAATTTGCAGTATCAGATTTCCTCAAAACGTTCTTCAGTTTTAGTTTTGGACAAGTGGGGACAGTTTTAACAGTTGTAAAACTCAGCACTATGAAGATGCCTTTGCAATATTTTTTGGAAGTGATTCATCATCTTGTTGATTGTACCACCAATATTTTCTTTCTATCTGAGGGCTTAGGTCTACCTGATCTTTGAGAAAAAGGGCTTATTACATTTCTATTGTACTGGATAATCATATTAACAGTCGATAATGAGATGTTTAGTTTGACAGAGATATCGCATTATCTTATACTGGGTTCGAAATACTCGATAATTCGGTGTGGTTGTCAATCTAAAGCAATTCTGGTATCAAGGACCTTTCAGAAATGCAATTAATTAATAATTTTATCTGTACAAGGGTCCTGGCTACTTAAACAATTGTTCTGAGGCCTGCCATGTTAAAGTGGGAGCCACCAGACACAATTGGAGTCACAGAACAGATTTTTTTCCCCGCGTCTATTTATTTCTGACACACTATATGTATTTTCAATTTCGCACGTTTCTACGTCTCGGTGGTAATTCGCCGAAAAGTATGTTATCTCACAATAGCCAATGAGCATAGTATGAGCCAATGTGTAAAGAATTAAACCAAATTATTAATTAAACGAAATTTATTAGTGACAACTGTTTTAATTGACGAGGGTTTGTATTTTGCTTAGAGTCTTTTATTTTATTTTTACATTTTCAGTATGGAACATCATTTTCTCATTTATGTTTCCGACATAGAACGAGCTTAAAAATTCCAACGGAACCTGCAGATGTGTATGTCTAGATATGAAAAAATGTTTAAACAACTTATGAAATAAAAACACAGAAGTAGATAATAGATTTCCTAATAATAAGAAATTCATCAGCACAGGATTACATTAACCAACAAAAATCTTCATTAGATTCAAACACACTGAACCTTTCGTTAGTATTATTAGTTTTCTTATTTAAAATACATATCTATAATTTATTTGTTGGATTTTCATTTGTACAATTTTTTTCACGATTCGATCACGACATAAATGTTTTTACACGATACTTTCGCACTATAAATATGAGTAAATATCATATAAGGTAATTGTACAAATTCATAACTCTGTCTAATAATTTTGAGTGCAAAAAAAAATCAATGCATTAAAATTACAAGGTTGTAGTATTTAAAAGAAATAGAGTACTCTTTGATTGCCTTCACTGTTAAAATTATCAAGTACAAAAAAGTATGAAATTGCCATTGATGTGCAGACACGTATTAAAACAGTTTCAGATATAATGTTGAAATATATTTTATTATAAAATTTACGGTATAATAATATAGTTATTAAAATAATTAATTATAAAACATTATAACAGATTTGTGACGAAAATAAATAGATTTCAACGGTCTTTTCTATCATTAATTATTAATAATTATTGATATATATTTATGAGAGCATTAATTCACATCCGTAAACACCGACCACTGCAACAATGAATAATTACTCAGTTCAGTAATGCTCAAATATTCGCACAAAAAACGCAACAATACAGTCGGTTTTTTTTTTCTATTTTTTTTTTTTGAGTGGGCTATTGCGACAGTGTATCCCCGAATTGCGACATTGACATGCCACTCACTAGAACAAATCGATTTTTCACCGTCGGACCATACATCGCCTTCGGTATTTGTTACACATGAAAAGGTCAAGCCGCGGATTAGCCGCAAGAATGTCGTGCTTGTAGCCAACTTTCCTACATGACGAAAACTTTAAATAAATAAACCGTGTATCAATCACTGCGGATGACCCAGAAAGCCGACTGCAACGTTAGACACATCGAACGGAATGGTGCTAAACCCAAAAAAAAAATCTTAAACGTATCCTCTATGCAAAAAAGTATCGAATATATGTATTCATATCGAGTAATGAGGCGTGATATCTTGCGCGAGTCCACATTGCCAAGGCAATCAAACAATAAAGCCATAAGTCATTTGTGAATAAGCAATAGGGATAATTATCGAGATGGTTAGTATTCAAGGCGTGATGCTGCATTATGGTTATCAGAGGAAGGAAGGCTCCACTCATTTGTCTAGAGTGGAGGGAGACTGTAACGTATCGAGAAACTGTATGTCGTTTGCCGGATGATTTATTGCTCCAAATGGCTTTTTGGAACGCTGATTTATAATAATAACGATGGTGAATGAATAATTCGGTCATTAATCAAGCATGGGAGCCATGGTGCTCGGCGACGAGCGGAGAGTGTTTGTCAAGGGGGCACCCATGGCCGATTGTATTCAGAGACACAGAAACGTCAACGGGACAGTGGCGGCCCATGGAGTTGCCGTCGAAAAAAAAGCAGTGGCTAATCCAACTCGAACTTGTTTTACGGTGATCGAATAAATAATAATTTTATTCAGGTACATCTCCCAAATCTTTAATATTTTTATCTTGTTTTTCTAAGAAATACTACTAATAAATTAAAATGCTAAAGAATGATTTGTCAAGTTTTAACATATATCAAAGTATTCGAAAGTTAAATAATAACATTGACTTGCGTTCGAAAGGTATAGTACAGTCGACCCTCCTATAGCGCTGAAATAGATCCAACGTCATAAAAACTGGTCCCATAAAAGACTATTCAATCATATAAAATTTAAGGTCAGGTTTTATTTAATTGTATTTTGTAAATTAACCTATCCGCTACAGCAGCTCAAAAACATTCGCGTGATCCAAAGGGGGTATCTCAGATACCCCAAGCATTTTAAGTCAAGATGAATTTTGTATCAAAATCTTGATATGTTTTTTTTTAAATGGAATATTATAACAATATAAGTATTTATTCATGATATGCTTCATAATTTGTTCGATATTTTGGATTTTTAATTAATAAATATGTCCCACTTGCATTCGGCACATCGTACCGGATGCGAGCGAGAAAACACTTGGGTTACGCAATATACCCCATCGGCACTGCTAAAATATTTTTATGATTTTGTTATTTTGTTGTCAATCAAAGTTCATCGATCTTTATTTTGTGCGGCTATGTATTAAATATTAAATCGTAATTTGAGAGTGAAAATTTAGCGTTTGTAGAAATCGGTGAAGCACATGACGTTCTATAGCAGGGAGCGCTATAGGAGGGGTGACTGTACTTGATCAATTAATACCGTTAAATTATAAGTATTCGTTTTTTATTTCATTTTTGAAAAAGTGACTTTTTTTAAATAGTATATCAGATAAAACCCTATAGATGCTACTTATTTATTTTATAAATCATTTATCAAATGATCACATTTCACTCGCACTCGGCACATCGTACCGGATGCGATCGAGAAAAAACATCGCGTTCTTGGAAACAGTAGCGAATATTCTATTTCTCAATTGCAGACAATAAAAGACAATAAATATTTATAATATAATTTTTTAGACGTTTTTACATATATCCAAAAAGTTTATGACACGTAGGATTTATATTAAAAGAGTTATTTGAGAAAAATCAAAAAATTGAGGTCTTCAATAGCATCGGCACGGCTAGGATTATTTTTGTGTATCATACCCTACTGAGAAATTTTCAAATTAATATCTAAAATAATAGAGCTTAATGCATAAAAATTTGTGTGATCGGATAAATCGGCATTTATTTTAGTCACGAAACAATAAAATAAAAATACCTGGATAATAATAATTTATTTTATACGGTGATTTGAAAAATTTGGAATATTTCAGGATATATTTTAGAAATAAAATTTTATTTTCAAGTTCTTAATACTTGAGTTGTCCTAATTATCAAAGATACTTGCTCTTAATATTGTGAATTTAATTGTGTAATGTTTAACTTCTGGGATATAATGAATGTAGGAGCTAGGGATCTAATTTTAAATTGTAAATATATTTTTTTAAAAAACTTGTCAATCAAGGGTTGGTTTTTTGGGGACGAAATTGATAAAATTCTTAATTCAATTGAGTCATTTTAAAATTTTACAACTTTAATAATAATTAGTATATTTTTTTCTAGTACCAATAAGCTACTCTGATTAAACTTTTTTGACGAATTTAAAAATTATTAAAAACTAAAAATAGAGTATTAAAAATATGTGAACGACAAATAGTGATAAAATTTGTTTATTTTTATAATATTCTTATTAAAGTTAAGTAAATAATTAATATGCGTAATCAGTGAAGATTATGTACGCCACTGGTTGATCCACACAAATTTACAGATACAGAAAGAAACCAATACTGTTTTTTTTTCTTATTTGAAACGCGATGAATAGATATTTATCCGTGTGGAGTCCAGCATCAAAGATCTCTATAATTACACTGTCATATATTCAGTCTATTGATAAAGAAATATGATGCGCCATTTTGTCTTTTTGTTCGGACGTTTGAAAAAACTATATCCATTATACGAACGGGGCGATATATTCATAGAAAAATTTTAATTAATCATTTTTTTAAATTTATTACGTTGGTCTGTGGACAAAAAGCGTATCTGCCAAGTTTCATACAATTTTTCGGACGCGAATACAACATAATTATAGCACGCTTTGAATGGCGTGCCAAATCAAATACGAGATTTATAATCACATTTTTGTTTTAGATAATAATAATGAAAAAAAGAAGATTAATATAAAACGTAGCAGTGATACGTTTGTAATCACTGCAGATGCAGACTGACCTTTCTTTCTGTTTTGTTCGGATGTGTATGAAAGAGCGGCCATATGGAACTCACTGTACCACACGTGTATGATCATCTGAATCCGTTCTGTGTCCATCAAACGTCGAAACTATTTAATTAACTGGAATTGACTAGAAATTTTGCATTACGAATTTATTTAAATAATAAGACAAATGGAAAAATGAAATTTTGCACTAATTATGAGCTTTTGTTTGTGTTCAGATCATTTGAAAGCACATTTTATGGCCTGTCTTTAAATGATAATAAATAATTATTAGTATTAATTAAACCAGATTTACAGAAAAACTTGACTGGACAGTGAATGAATGACAGAATTGCAAAAAAAAATGCTAAGCAGCAAATCATGTTCACTATCAAAATTTTCCGCAACAGCATCTGTATCAACTTTGACTGCCTTGTAAATTGTTAAAAGAATCCTTGTCTGTATCGCAAGAGTCTTCATCTGTAATAAAGTCATTAGCATTCCCTTGAAGTAATAATAAAATCTCCCAGGAATTTTTAATTGATCATTTATTGTCAATTCTTTAACAGCATATATAATTTTGACCCCTTTTCTCAAAAATAAAAACATAAAATTGTACCCCATTCAGCCTTGTATCCATGGGCTGGGGTAGAATCCCAACTCCCTCATGAAGAGATATCTAAGAACTTTCTTCTGTATCATCTCTAATCTGAGGGAAGTCAAAGCGTCATAAGGCCCCCATATAATGGAACCTGATCCAAGCAAGCTCCGAACCAATGTATCGTATAGCACTCGTATAACTAAGGTGCTGTGTATGAGATGAGAATTTCTCAAGACAAGGCTTAACATTCTTGATGATCTCATACACACGTCCGATACATGTAAACTGATAATTTTTCCGTCTGAATGTATGAATGATGTCGAATCTAAAGTAAATGTAGAAGTTTCCTATGTATTTTTAGAAGATCTACAAAATTTGTAAACAATTCTTTTGTAATATTTTCCGAAAACTATTAAATCGCTGCTCGTTGTAGCAATACAAAAAAAAACAGTATTTCAGCAGATATTCGGCAGATGCTGCAAGTGCATATGGAACGATTTATTAGAAATATTTTATAGCTCTTTTACCAAAGGGTGATTAGAAAATGACGACTTTATCTATAATATTTTTTTTACCGTTAACAAGCCTTTCTGCCTCCGGAGGAAAGGAAGACCAAGGCTGGTTTGACTGCGTACAGAGGGACACTGCTTCATTGAAACTTATAATATTCTTTTTTTTTCATCTGATATGGTTGCAAGGCTATGCAAGGCTCATCTGCAAGGGCCTTTCTTTCAAAACTTATTTGTGGGTGACGAAAAATACTCTAATAACAGTAATTCAAAGTGAACTAAATATTTCTTATTCCACCAAACATATCTTATTTATTCTGGGGTTCTGATGTTTCTCCTATCAACATCTAAGCTTCTCTGCTAGTTCCTCAAGAATTACCCAAGGATTTTGTTCCAGCAGGGTTGGGAGGACATCCTCTACAGATCGTAAAGGATAGGCTCCTCTTCTAGCTTGCAGTTTATAGCTTGGATTATCGTTGGAACCATTGTCGACACTGGCTCATACTTATTATTTAATCCTCATATACTAAATTAATATTACTTCGTTGCCTTCATTGAACTCATGGAGTAAAACTACAGATTGTGCTTCGTTCTCACTCTCAGTATAGCTTCGGAAAAAGTATATGTTATAATTGAGCTTTACTCTTCAAAACTAGCAATAAAAGTGAGTACAATATGGTAGTAATGTTATTAATTCTAAAGCGAGTTGATGAGTTCTGTACGAATTAATCAAAAATCAATGCAACAACTGCAGAATTGTCCGATGAATATTTGAGTGATTTAATTGCATAATGCATAATTTGAATAATAAGTTTTTTAATTAAATCCTGATATGTCCAATTTAAGTCTAACTGTACGCTAAACGTGAACGTTTTCATATCGCATAAAGCAAAGGTTCCATTGCAATTGAATCCGTTCCTCTCTCTAATGCAGTTTTCATTTCTTCTTTGTCGCTCGTCTACGTGGTCTTACCAATGCGAAACGGTTTCGAATTCAATTAAAATCAAATCTGACATCTCGCGGGGGATAACATACACGTATCCGGATAACGGAAACCGGCAAATCCGACATGCAACGTGCAATGCACCGCGAGTAAATTGATTATGCTATTTTTTTTGTTAATATGTTCGCCATTGTAATTTGTCATTGTTGTTACACGCTTTGGGGATGGCGAGCATGGGGCAATAATCTGCAAATTTAATCATGTGTACAGTATTTGATCGCCGGTTCACAGTCGAACGATCACAGAAGCGTCCCAGAGTTCGGAGTTGGAATCCTGGGGCGGTGACTGTAGCAGATTTTGTCCTGCGACCGCTTGATTGCATTTGATGTTTGTTTACACAAAGGATGTTTTCAATCGGCTTAACTCCTAAAGCGTAATCAAATACCTGCCGCGTGGATTGTTTTCTTTAATTTTGACAACGGCCACAAATTTAATTGCAACTTTTAGAATATTTTATATGAAAAATATATTTTGGATTCAAAGATTTTAATCGAAATATAATTATAACGTGCAGAAATACTTGGTATTTAATCAGAACTTTGGTTAATTTTTTAAGCATTATATTATAGCAAAAAATCGCATCCCCGAATCCATTAATTAAAAGGAGCGTTAAGGATTTATCTCTATAATAAATATGTGCACTCTCTTTATCGTGAAAATATATTTTTATTAAATAGAAAATGTTTCAAGTTAGTTAGTAACTCAATCTAATCACTTTATTTTAATCCTTAATTGATAAATATACTGAAGATTCGTGATTTATTATAATTATAAAAAATCAGAGAATATTTTTATACTGTTAATTAAATGCTTAATCAATAATGAATGAAAATTGAAACCACCATGGATAGTATTTAATTGTATTGTGTAAAAAATAACCTTATTAATGAATTTCCTTCTAATATAGAAAAAAATATACGATTTTAGTGTTAATAAAATGATTACTTAATAAATAATAAATTAGGTCAAATTCAAAAGATTGTTTATTTTTAACAGCTGAGTTCCTTTGTAAAAAGGATCTTAAATGTATAAGAAATATGTCAAATATTTTATTGTATTGAGAAAAAAAATAACAGTTGATTAATGTCCTTCCAATATACAAATAAATAAGTAATAAATGTCTCTACTCTATTAAAAAAAAAAATAATACCAGTTAGAGCAGTGATTCCCAAAGTGGTGTCGGTAGAAGGGCGCCGCGAAATATTAAATTAAACAATTCGGCAAATTCCCAATTCTCGAAATTTTTGCACCATCTTTGCGCTCGTTTTTCCCCAAGGTCAACAATTTTTAAAATAATCTCATGTACTAAGGGGGCCGTAAATCGAAAAAGATTGGGAACCTTTGAGTTAGACTAATACCTGAGATAATGTATTAATACCAAAATCTCTGGGAGATATGAAAAGTATTTTATTGCATTAGGAATAAATAATAACTTGATCAATTATTATCCTTTTAATATTAAAATATATGAGAAAATATTGTTAAATCTATCAAAATTTAATCAATAGAAGACATAGAAAGTATTTTATTGTATTGAGAAAATATTAAATGAATTAATTAACATAATAAAATGCTCACACAATATTTAATGAATAATTGGTCAAATTTATATGAGCTTTAAATTTTAATATGATTAGTTTTAATATTTTTTATTAGATAAAAGGTATCAAAACCCTATAGGAGTCAGGAGAATTATTTTATTGCATCCAGAAAAAAATCTCATGATCAATTTATGTCCTTCTAATATAAAAATGGAAAAATTAATCTCATGAATTTAAAAACCATGTCATTTATTTCATATTTTGATGCGTACTTTATATTTATTTTTAGTTTATGTCTAGTACATATGATTAATTTATTTATATAGTAAAAAATATAATTGAAATAAATGTAAGTGTAAAGGATTTTAAAGAGAACTTTATATGTTCTGAAGATTTTTTTCTAGGCATATTATGAATATTATATTTTTAGCCGTTCATGGCCATTCTGAGGATTTTACCGTTTAAATATATAGCACCTCAGAATTAAGCCTAGGTCATCAAGACAGGAAGTACTTCAAATTTTTCCAGACAGGCGAAGATGGAAATACATTGTCTACTTTATTATATGTATTTAATTTATATAAACGTTTATTATACTAAATGTGTAGCAGTCCATAATCATCATAATCTTAGTTTTTTAATAGTAATCCAAGTTTTTTCTTTTGTTTGCTCTTTTTAGAAAATTAGGTCAACTATTTCTTCGGAGATATTTTAACCCACCATCTCTACAACTAATATATCTACAAATTACTTATTTTTACCTATTGCTGTTGTTAAATTTCATTGTAAATATTATGATTTATCTCGATCGTGCATATTTTTTTTTTAAATAAGATGTCATTTTTAATCAAATACCTTATCTTATTATTTATCGAATTAATTAGAGTGTATGAGTTTTGAACAATTTCGACGCGAATTTAATTTGCACAAAACGAAAGGCGGTACACAAACAACGGAATCCGCTAATTCCAATTACTAGACACGGAATTTCGATCAACTATTGACGCATTTCACATGGTAGAGCTGAATTAATTAGTTGTCACTGGCTGGGGCGCCCCCAGTCAAGACGCGGGCAGCATCAGTCGCCGCAATCAAAGCGCAAACATCCGCCGAGCAGGGGGTGGGGGCTGATTCCGACCGGGGGCTTCAATCGCCATTTGAATGTTAATTGAAACGACTGTTACATTTGCAAACAAACAGGGCCACGTGCCGCTTTGTAACGAGCCAGCGAGCAACGCAAACATGCCGCGGACACACGCCAGGAATTTTTTCATTAAATTTGCGAACCGATGCATATTTTATATACAGTGCGTAATAAAAATGCGCGGGAATGCGACTCGCGTTTAAATTTGATTAGATTCTGTCGGTGTTTTATTTGTTTATTCGTTAATATCAATTTTATTGACTTTCGCTCAGCTCATATGAATATTTAGACTCTTTTTGAATCGTAATGTAATTAAATTAATTATACTCTTAAATATAAATAATAATAGCGATTGCCATAACCTCCGTCAGTGGAGACAGTACTCTTGCACAAACTGTAAATCCAGATTAAATATATTTTAGACATTCAATTTATATGAACATTTCTTTCGATTATCGTTATTTTATTTAGAAAATTAAAAAATAACCCAATCCATATTTCATCTCAATTTTACTAATTAAATATATTTGTAAAATTGTATATTGTATATCCTTCAAGCTGGGCCTGTAAAAGCACATCTAAATTTAAATTTCTCGATGCTAGTGGTAGCGAGCTCGATGGTAGTGAGAAGTATTAGATTGACCTTCTTTTCTCGAGGGTTACATACACCCATGCGCTAAGGTGTAAACTTAGGATAGAATCTAAACTCCCCCATGTAGAGATGTCTAAGAACTTTATTCTGTATCTTCTCTAATCTGAGGGAATTCGTAGCGTCATAAGGCGCCCATATAATAGGATCCGATTCAAGCAAGCTCCGAACCAATGCATCGTATAGAACTTGTATGACTAAGGTGCTACGTATGTGAAGAGAATTTCTCAAGACGAGGCCCAACATTATTGACGATCTCATACACACGTCCGATACATGTAAATTCAATTTTAACTTAGAATTAAACCAAATACCCAGATCTTTAACAGACGATTGCTTAGGAAGAGTTACGTTCCCAAGTCTGTAATTTAAGATGATTTGATCTAGAAAATACTATTATTCGACATTTTCCAATACTTAATAGAAGACTTAAGAAGAAGACTGAAGATTTAATATTGTCCAATCGCGCAAAGAAATAATGTCCAGCTGTAACGAAAGGGCATCTTCCACTGAAGTAACAGAAAGTGGGTTTCTGAAGTTGTCAGACAAAATAACACATAATATTTGATTCAATTTTCACATTTTTCGTTGTTGAGTCGGTTTACTTTTATTTCACATATCATGACATTGCTGATTATATTCGATGCTTATTTTGTTATTGTTTTTCGGAAATGATTTTGATGTCATCTTTATTTTATTAATTGTTTTTTTTTTCTGAAATGTGATGCTTCAGCCTTCGTGTTCATCGGAAACTACTGCATGAGACATATTCATGTTCCCGAGAAAAAATGCGTTAATAAAACGCTACGGACATCATTTTAAATTTATTATTTTATTATAATTTATGATTTTAAAAATATATTATTTTTTTTTTAAAATATTTTTTTTATCTACTAGTCAGCTTTGATATTTTTCCATTAAATGTTTAAAGCTTTTCCACTCAATGAACCAGTCGACTGATCGACTGTTACAAACTAATAGTCAAAAGTCGACAACCAAAACACTCTGATAAGCAAAACTCTAAAATTAAGATCGATAGTCGACCTAATTTTGATACTTTTACTCTCTCTTCTTTCTCATGGCTACTTTAATCGAAAACTTCATCGGCTAAGCCTCAGGAATGACGAGACATGCGAGTTTTGTGCCTTCAATAAACAATCATCGGGACACATTCTTTGGGAGTGTCCGGAGTTTTGTTCTGAGAGAGAGAAAGAGACTATGTTTATTGTAGTGAGGTCCCCTGACCCCGTCTGTCAACAGGATATTGTCTCCTCCATCTCTGCTTACAGGGCTTTTGTGATTTAGGAGTCTTTAGATGCAATGGTTAGTCTACATTTAGACTCACCGTAGAGCGGGCCCTACAGGAAAACCTCAGCCATTTCCAATTTACCGGCTCCTGTGTGCGACACACAATCTGGCCATATGGACGGCGTGCCCTTACGTAGCATATGAAATATGGTTAGTAATCTTTTGCTATTAAATAAAACGCCGAATCGACCGATACAAACTATTAGTCAAAAGTCGACAACCAATACACTCTGAGAAGGAAAACCCTAAAATTAAGGTCGATAGTCGACCTAATTTTAATACTTTTTGATTCTGATGCCTACTTTAACGCAAATTTACATCAGCTGGGCCTCAGGGATGACCCGACTTGCGAGTTTTTAGCGAGATTCCGAGGTCAGAGCAAAATTCTCTTCCTTTAACCTATTACTTTTGCCTTCTTACGTGTAGGTCGCTTGAATTTCTAAGGAGTCTTTTAGTAGGTTAGTAAACATATTTAGACGGGGACCTCAAAATCGAATTTCGTCTGGGGCCTCTCGAGTGCTAAATCCGCCACTGCCTGGAATAATCAAATAAAGCAGGATCAGGACTGTACAGAGGAAGTTATTCGAATTGTTGAGTGTCAAGAGCATGGACAGAGTGTCTGATTTGAATATTCTTTTAAAATATTCATCCCATTACATGTGTAGAGGCTCCGCTATCTCGTCGGACGGTGTCAGACAATTGCGCGGAAGATCGCGACACACCGAGCCGATACCATCAGTGGGAACCTGGCCGCGGATGCCTAATGAAGAAACACAATTAAAATTTAATTGCAACCACGATGACACCCATCATCCGTAAATTACAAACGGGCCCGGGCACCATATAATCAGTCTCCCAAATAACAGCGCGATTAGCCCGTCGAAACAATGGCGTCGCCATCAACTCGACTATCCCACCGGACGTCAACACCTCCGAGACGAGGCTAATCACGGCCGCATCTATGTATCTGCACTTCCACTTCTACTTCCCACACTAACAAATGGTACGTCGTTTATTTTTGTGTTTGGTCCCAAACACGACCGAGACCCCACCGCTCGGAATCACAAAACAAAATTCTTTTCCCATCTCACAAACCTACTAATAATAAATGTCGAAAAATTCGCATAATTTTTTTATGTCTGATACATTGTTTAGTGTTAATTATTTCTATGTTATATAGTGCGCAGTCATTTATAATTATGTGTGTATTATATTTAATAATAAATGATTATGCTGTTCACCAGAAACAGTTAGTTCTAGAAACTAATTCTTGAATATAATCAACAATAAATCTATCAACTCGACTAAAAGATACGAATAATAGACAATAGTATAAACATATTCGCACACCTATAATTAATTCAAATATTTTACTACAAATTCACTCATAACATTTTCAATAATAACAAGTTGTGAAAAATATAATCAACGCAATTTTAAATTAATTTTAATATAAATTGCTTTTCTAAATAAAAAGTATTATAATTAAAGTAAAAATAATTATTATTAAATTTGGTATTTAACTGATTGCTAACAGATATAACCAATTTTTAATAGGAAGGAAATCCCTACTACCCCTTCTCAATACTTACGTTAATTCCTCTTTTTTTAGGAAATTCTCTCTAGGGTAAACGTCCATGACAAAAGAATTTATATAAAGAAACTATGTTAATACTAGCTGCGACTTGTTATAGACCGACACGGCCTAGAGAAGATACGAAAATACCGAGACAAATCCCCTCCTACTTGCCTGAAACTGTGAGAGGGTAAATTCCGATACCAAAAATGGTATCGAAATTTCCACCGGAAAGTCCAATGCCAGTAATATTCAAGAAATGGAAACTATTTTATAAATAAACATATACGAGGACGGTTTGGTCATAAAAAAAAGTCTTCGCGCTGTTTTTTCATCCAGACTCTCTTGGCTTAGATTTCCTTTGGGGAATTTAGAAAGGCTCAAACGGTCAGCGTATATAAAAAATTACAAAAGTGTAAGAACTGAAAAAAAATTCTAAATATATGTTTGCAGAATATTACCACACATTCTAGTGTTGAGTATTGATCAAAACATATCTCTGTTTCAGGTTTAAACTATTTAAAGAGCAAACCCTCCTCAGAATTTTCACCAGACACAAAAGAGGAACTTACTTATTGATGCCCGAGTGCATTAAATAGGCACGTATTCAGTAAAAATCTATTGTTTTTTAGATAAAGTAATTCAGATTGAATGAATAAAAAGTCTTAAATTAAAAAAAGACAGTAATTCGAAATAAATTCGAAGATGCTTGAAAAATCTTGATAATTATTTGAAAATTTATACTACAGATTGAGCAGAGTATTTCAGGGCTAGAATTAAATCCAAGCGATATTTCCAATATTTCAAAAAATATTTAAATGCCAAATAAAAGAGCTTCTCGCAATATTCAATTAAAAATAATTTAACATACAGTTTCGCGATCATTTCAGGAAAATAATTTACAGAACTCAGCTAAGGTCAATATGGAGCTAAGGACCTAAACAACGGTTCTACGGTTCTAATATTATCGATATATATTTAGATCTTATGCAAAAATATGCAAAGTTTTACATTAATATATAAATTTTGTAATATTTGAATAGCAGATTTTTTTATCAACTCATTAACATTAATTTTGTCCCTTTCAGATAAGTCTTTTTCTCTTCAGTGTCAACAATACGTCATCGTTTAATTTAAAAAAAAAAATACTAAAGAGACTAATAGATCATAGCAGTAGTGTATTTAGCCAAAATCTCATTCCCTTCATTTAATAATGATTTATATATTCATAATATTCCTTGAATAATTAACTTATTTTGCTATTTTTTTGATACTAGAAATAATTTTCATCAAACATATACACTACTGGCAGAATTTTTCTAATATTCGTCCAATTTCTAATAACACTTCTGGAAGGACAAAATATTTTTATCTCTTTAATTTAAATAATAACCTTAATTTTTCGAGTTTTTCATTATTTTTTTTTTAGAAATAGGAACAAGTCGTAAAGGGCCATATCCGCGAAAAAATCGTCAAGCTCATCAAAACATGTAAAATTTTGTCTACGTCCTACAATAAAGCAGGTATGGCAACAAAATCCGCAAAATTGTTGATGAATTCTTTAAAGTCTAGCTATGTCCAAGATATGCCAATTGCATATTTGTATTTATTAATGAGAAATTTGTACAAGATTGATTATAAAAAATATGTTGTGGTCCCCCTAATACATTTTTCTTCATTTTTAAATACCTATAAATAAAAGAGCTACATAATAACGTTTTTAGATGTAGATTAGGCCCATTCAGATGACAGCTACAACACTACTTACAAAATAGTCGTGATCGGAACACAGACGAGCCGAGATAAGGACCGGACTTCTTCTCTTAAAAAAAAAACGAGGAAAAAGATTAAGGTCCGACCACTGGGATATTTGTCACCGGACCCTCAGTGACAGATTACACGTGTCTTTTTTTTATTACGTCTTCTATCTACCGATCGGATCTCGAGCGTTCCGCTCGTTTACGACCCGTGTTTTTTGACACGAACCCCGTATAAAAGAATGTTATGCCGGGAAAAAACAATGAAGAAATTTTTATTACACCGCGAAACTTTCGAGAATCCTTCCCCCAAATCTTTTTTATTTAGTCTATCAAACGACACGAAGGTCCTTGCTGCCACTTTTTGTTTCCCGCTAAATTCAATCGCTTGTCTTTTGGCGGTCTCTTGTCAACTAGACAAGAATGGGAAACTTTTCCCCTCATACAAAATACCGTATTACATGGAAAATTATTTGATTTATTTATTTAATTTATATTTTATATACAAAATAAATATTATTTGTTTTAAATATATATTTCAATTTAATTGAATTAATTTATTTATTGATTTAATGTTACTGTAATACGGTCTTCTCGCATTTATTTTTTATTCTATTTTATTGCACCGCATTTCGGAGGGTTCTTTTTTTTAGGACCATTTGATATGTCGGCGATTAGCCCACCGCCTCTTGTGGGACAACTCTCTCCTAAGCCGAGGGGAGAAAATGAGAATAAAAAAAATGTCAAAAGAGACGAAAACAATGCCTTTAGCACAGATTACAGTCACGGATCTGTCAGATCAGTTAAACTGTAATTATATGCGATCCAAAATCAACGCGCCGAAAAATTGCTCCAAAAAAAAATCCATCGATTAAAAATGCATTTGGGCATTTCACGTATCATTAAATTGATCATAGATCATAGATCAAAAGATGGTTTAATTAATCTATAGATTTTATACCGATGATACGCATCGATTAAAAAAATATGCAACATGTCCATCGACGGTGCTTTAAACGCGATCGTTGCTAAAGCTTCTGGATTCAATTATTTATTAAATCCATTATGGTATATGATGGCATGTTGCTGATTTTCATATAGCTTTATGATCGCACCGGGGCATTAGTGCCGCATTTTTTTTCATAATTATCGTTTAATATGTATTCAAAATAGCGACGAGGCGTAAAAAAATGCATTGCGTGCCTGAAATCGTACGATTTTATCTATGCACGAGAAAAAAATGCAAATCGCCATGCATCGGGTGCATCCACGCATCAATTTGATGTGTGATCCGTTTCGATCTATTTTCCGTTGTAATATATTGTAATTGGTTCCATTTTCTACGATCTAAATATTAATTAGCTGAAATTGTATGCAGCGCCGAGACGGTTCCGTTGCCCCGTCGCTTATCTGATGGCATAAATTAAAGTGCGAGTGCGTTTATCCGCGAACAATGCACTTCGCGTTTCGAATTGCCCTTCGATAATTTGATGAGTCGGTATTTGCATGTGCTGAATCTGTTTACTGTTGTTGATTGCGAATGATCCGCGGTTAGAACGCCGTGCTAGAACGGAAGTATCAATCAGTGAAGAGTTATCAAACAATCAATTTTTGGAATGTTTATTGAGAAATCTTTATGAAAATTATATTAGACGTTGTATTATTTATTCATACATATATTTATTTAATCTGAATAATTGTTAAATCGAATAATAAAATATTTACAAGAAAAAAAATTTATCAAAAAATGTTTATTGAATGCCCCAAGTTATTGATTTTTTTCTAATAACTCTTTTATTGTTAGTCCTTCATGTCACAAACTTTTTGTATTTGTCTAAAAAAGTCAAAAAAATAAATATTAGGGATAACCATTGTATTTTAATCCCTGCAATTGCGACAAAAAAAATAAAAACAACAATATTGGATGCAATTTCCACATTTATATATTTGTATTATGTTTACACAATATATAATAACTAATATTGCTTCACGACTTTATAATAAAAATAATAATTATAGTATTAATAATTCTCAGGGCTTTGATCGTTTTTTTCGAGCATGTACGGGACAAGATGATGAAAAAAGAAGGAACTCCGATGATGAAAAAAGAAGGAACTCCGATATCGTGCTTTTTTAACGCTTTTAGAAATTGTTGATTTGCAAACTGTTTATTTCTATTTATAATCGAGAGGTAAGATAATATGGAATGATTACATTTTGATTTTTCTGAAATAACTCACAAAATTTTGCATTTGTTTAGAAAAGTCTAAAGAATAAATATTATAAATAATCATTGTCTTTCATTCTCGGCAATTTAGCTGCTGTTTACACGTGCTTGGTGTTTTTTCTCAATCGCATCCGGTACGATGTCATATTGATTAGTTAAAAAATCCAAAATATCGACCAAATTATGAAGCATATCATGAATAACTATTTTTATTC
>JAGXCT010036805.1:2242-52263 GCA_022495035.1 Philopotamus ludificatus
TAAATAAATAAAATAATAAAATTGAGATATAAAACGTTTGAGAAACATATGTTTCTCAATGTGGCGCTAAACAGTTTTCGCACAGTCAATGATTATGCCTAAAAAAAGATTGAAAAGATTACCGACTTTATCATATCATATTTAAACCTTAAAATTCTTATTTAATTAAATAAGTATTAAGAAAAATAAATAAATATTTAACATTTGTTTCTTAACCCCATGTGGAGCCAAACAGTTGTCGCATTGTCGATGACTATACTTAAAAAATACTATTAATTGAGATATAGAACGTTTGAGAAACATTAGTTTCTCAACGTGTGTGGAGCTAATCAGTTGTAGCGTTAATTGATTTCAGGCGCCAAATAATTTCGCGAGATGGTAAAACTCATAGAGTTTTGCGTTTTTTATTTTTTTTGTGTATAAAAATAATTTTAAAAAAATGTTTATTCACAATATAATGAGTTTGTATTACTTTTTATAAATTGATATTTTTTAAAACTATTAGTTAGTAAAAACGGCTAATATTGACAAATGATTTTTTTTAATGAATATGTTTTTTAAAAGCTCTGAAAAATTTCCATTTATGAATAGTGTGCAAATAATATTAATTAAATTCATATAAAATTTATTAGATTCTAATAATTCTGAGAGAAAAAATATGCAATGCGAAAAATGTTAACTCATCCAAGGGAAGGAAATAATTAAGAATCCATTTAGTATTAAATTAAATAAATTTTTGCTACGCGATAAAAAATGCCATTAATCATATTTCCGTTAGCAAAGAAAGAGTTAACGGAAAAGTATTTTATTATGCATACCGAACGATAAAAAAAAACTTAATAAATCATCATAAATTAAATTGATTAATTAATCGTGAATTAACAAGGATTCGCATTATATCCCGGGGACAATATACGTCAAAATCAATTAATCAACCCAATTTAGACGTAAATTAGACAGACACACGAGTAGAACACTCGACCTACGTCTATTTTTTGACGAGTCACAAGTCGCCCAGAAAGCTCTTACTTTAAAAATATTGCATATTGCAATAACGACAGAGACTATCAGACGAGAGCTGGAGCAAAAGTCACGTGCAATTTTACAAATTGAATTTCAACGCCAGAGAGACTTAAAGTTTCACGTTTATCAAATAAGCTTATATATTGTGCGGTGCGACAATAAAATTACGCGACGCGGTATTATTGTAAATATTAATATGAAAGTGTTTTATTGAGGTCATCGGTGACGCATTCGCGAATTTTAGCGCTTATTCAAACAGCGTGGGAGCGGAAGGGTTAATGTCGTTACACATAAAGCTAGAATAATGGGTTCTAACTCTAGATAAGCCTCAGATATGGCGTTAATGGCTATCTAATAAATATTTGCATGTGTTGCGGGGGCTAAGTGAGGGAATCGATGCTAAACTGGAGACATTAACGATTATATTTGCATTTTACGACCTAAATATATATATTTTTTTGAACGTGCAAATATTTAGCGAAAATGATAAATTGATGAGGAAAATTTTATTACATTAAACGCATTATAATTACAATATAAATTAAAAAGTTAAAAAAACAGTTTTGACTCTTTCAGTGCTACGCGCATGACGTACATGATCGAGATTCTTTCGAACTTTAACTTGTCGTTACATGTAATCTAGATGGAGTTAAGCAATAGTGACTGTTTTAAAAGTCAGCTCATAATCACAGCTAACAATAAATATTTAACATATTAAACGAAAGTTATTGGAAACATGTAAAACATAAAATCATAACCATTCAAATCGCGCGTAGTATCGGTGACCGTGCCTCGGCTCAGCGATGGTCAACAACGTTCCACGTACATTATTTAAAATTTATTTAAAAATCTATAATCATAGTTAAGGTTTGTTTATTAATTTAGATCCGTTTTTTTTATCGTTTAGCACATTGCCTTTTTCCCATTTTTACAAAAAAGCGTTATAATTGTTTTTATTAATCAACATATTGATCTGAAAATTTAGATAAAAACCTATCTACAAATTACAGCTGGGTGCCTAACTTTCTAAAGCGTTTTTTTTCTATAGCGTGGTCCCTATCTGAACGTTATAGAAGGGTTGACTGTACTTTAACATAATAATTCGATTTATTAGAGTAAAAAAATAGTAACAAAATTTAAGGCTCTTCTCAGAAAGGTTGCCCAGCCCTCGGTGAGTGACGGGTGAGATATTAGGCATGTGTGAGTCACAGCCGGCCGCCGCAATCACTTTGAGAAATTCTATCATTTGTTCGATTTATTATTACGAAAATAAAGCGAATCAAGTTTATTTTTTTTATTGAGATGGAAGAACATATCCTAATTCAGACATTTGCATAGAAATCGTATTAGAAAATGGTATAATATAGCAGTAAAACGGTGTATAAAAACCATATTCTAAAGCTCAACTAATCTATGACCTTTCCTGTTCCTTACAGAATTTTTGAATGGAAAAACTTTCATTAAAATCAATCAAGCCCCTGATACTTTCTTTCAGTCAAAACCCACCTAATTTTATGAGGAGGGGATCGATAGGTTGGCAATAAGATGGGAGAAGATTATATTTAACAGTGGTGAATACATAATATTGGGTTGTTCGGAAAGTCATTTCTTTTTTTCCCAACAAATGAATTATTTGTTTTTTTCCCAGCTAACTTCCCAATTAAGCCGCATAATTATTATACATTTTACCAGCTGATATAGCAAGGTTTGCTTCTGAAAAAGCGCGATTGATTCTACGCAGTAGTTTTTGGTTGGTAGCCTTTCAAAGATGGAGAGTGAAAGCAGCATTTTTGGCATATTTTACTTTTTTACTATCGAAAAGGTAAAAATGCTGTTCAAGCAATGTTCAAGCAAAAATAAAAATTACACGATGTGTTTGGAGGAGATGTATTGACAGAACGCCAGTGCCAAAACTGGTTTGCAAAATTTCGATCCGGAAATTTTGATGTTGAAGATTCACCACGTTCTGGCCAAGGCCAGTTGAAGATGATTAAGACTTAATGAAGGCATAAATTGATGCAAGTCGGCGAATAATAACTCGTGAGACGCTAAGATGAACATTTGAAACGTCTAGGTTTAATTGCAAAGCTCTATATATGGGTTTCTCGCGTTCTTACGAAAAGAGATTGGTACTGTCGCGTTGACGTCTGTGATTTGCTTCTCAAACGTCAAGAAAATGATCCATTTTTGAAGCGCATCATCACTGGGGACGAGAAATGCGTTGTCTATGATAATGTTAAACGCAAGAGATGATGTAGTAAAAAAGATGAACCGGCTTAAAGCTCTTCGAAAGCCGATATTCATCAAAAAAAGATGATGCTATCTGTTTGGTGGAATATATTGAGTCCTTTTTCAAATATCATATATTGCTGGATACATCTGGATATCACTAACGAGTCTTAATTTAAACTATATTAAATATTATTAAAAACTATATTGAGATATAAAAGGATATGTTTGTTGTATTATTGAGTTTATTAGCATTTCAATTAGCCAACTTTTCAATCAAGTCAGTTTCAAAGTGCGCTATATACTTTGATGACAACCAACCGCCAGCAGAAATTTTAATCATGCCATCCTCCACGCTTGTCCAACTTTAGAATATGAACCAATATCAATCTGTAACTTTTTTAACACTTTGCAAGTTTCTATTTACAGACGCCTTTTTTTCAAGCACTCTCTGCTCACATCTAATTATAACTTTATCTCTGGTGTCGCTGGTGCAGTAACGAGCGGGCCTTTATGGTGCAAAACCGAGCATAGGTGTAGTCGTGGCAGAGTTACGTCTGGTATTAATTTCGGTCTAAGATTATCTCAAAGGACTGTGCCAAGAAACCGAATTAAGGCCGGGACGCTATCGCCAGGACTATGGATATTAAGCGACCCCCATGCCCGGACGCGCTAATGAAATATAGATTAAAATTGCACGACTGCAAATTTTCGCGAAATTGCCAAATCACACTTGCAAATGTGCATAACGCACACGCTTGTCCGGCCTGATTACGAGCGCAGCGGCGAAACTCTAATTCGATTCGGCCAACGGAAAATTGGAATTTGAGTGTGTGCGCTGTGACGGTAACACGAATGGAAGTGTTAGTCGCCGAATATGTGGAAAAATATATGTTTTATATAAATTTCATACGCGGCGGGAAAATTCCCTACGGAACATTTTAGGCGTCGCCGATAAGGCGTCGCGTCACGTCTCGTTAATTTGCATAAAACGCAAATCTCATCGTATTATAATTATATTGATTTAAAAAACCGTCGTTTTATATTTAAACACCATGGATTAATTATTTATAATAAAGAGTAAAAAAATATTTAACTTTATTTAGATCCCGAATAATATTTAAGGGCGCTTGTTTAGGTGTTTGAAATAATATTTTTACTTAATATTAAAATTATAAACTGTTAGCCCTTTAGTTGCCTTCTGGGATTACTATTTCAGAAATGCCACGATTTTTAAATTAATAATTAAGCATTAAAATGTGTTGTTTAATTTATAAATATACTGTAGCGGCGGCGTTGTATGCGTTGCACGTGTTGTTTAAAAATGTTATATACCCATGAAACAATTACCCGTGTTACAGACGGTTTAAAATGTATTGGATACTACGATTTCAGATCCGTCGGATCCGGCAATTCTCGCTAATGTAGGAAAATCCGATATATCGGATTTCGGCAACCATGAGATTAAATAAGGATACAATAAAATCTCGTATAGTGTTTTCTGCTATAGAACGGATTTCTAGAGCGTGTGCGACAGTCCCTTCGTTAATACTCTTATCTAGAGCGTTTGCTTGTTTGCTAAAAAAAAGCTTGAAACAAACATAAAACCTAAAAAGCTTAGTTTTCTATAGGGCGGGTCCCTATCTCGGAGCTATATGGGGGTTGATTATAATTTACAAAACATAATACAAATATGTAGAATTAAGATGATTAATTATGTATTCAAGAGGTTCAATAATAAACAGTGTTATGGTTTGTAGGTAACATGCATATTATTTCGATAATGCAAGTTAACCGCGATTAAGCTAAGTTAGTAGTCGGATAGGTGTCTGATGAAATTCAGGGAATTCTTTATAAAACTGGCTAGGGGTTATGTCGTGTTCATATGCTTTCGCTATATAGAATGCGCCCTCTTCTGAGATGATGGACCAATCAATACCAGAGATACGTCTCTGGGATTTTTTTAATTTTAATCTCGTACCAGAGATTCGTCTCTGGGATTTTTTATCTTCACATCCATATTTACTGACAACACATGCAATTCTTCAATAAACGATCATCTTCAAAACAAAGCGTGTTTCACTTTATTATCGATCTTCGAAGCGATCGTCAACAACTAGACGGTCGAACTTTTCGACGCCAGCGGTCGGATGCCCATTTCAATAATCGGTGACAATTCGCGCGACGTAAAAATTGGAGGCAGCGACGAGTTACCTTTTCTGATATCGGTACTATCGTCGCGCGCCTCCTTAACATTTTGGTGGCAGCGGTGAAATGTCAGTGTCATGGTTTGACACTGGCATCTTTAGAATCTTTATTAAATCTTTATATAGGTGAATGGCGTTTTGGAATCATTCTGTTTTACCATCTATCCATTGTGGTCAAATAAACAAATATAACCTGGGTTAAGACTGGCCAGTGGATATGTAAGTAGAAGAGACCTATTACCTCTGCATGTTTTATAAACATATTTATGTAGGTGGTTTGGCGCGTTGGAATTAATTAATTTAATGCCATCTATCCTTCGTTGAATAAATAAGTATAAACAAATAAAATATAGTTTAATACAACTGAAATAATATTAAAATTAAGCAGTGTCGTGGTTTGACACTGATGGGGATATTAGTGTGAGAGACTTATTCCCTTAGTATCTTTACGATCTTTACCGAATCTTTATATGAATGACGCTTTGGGATCCTTCTGTTATTACACCCAACCATCATAGTAATGGAATATAAATATTTTATAACACGCTAGATTTTCTAAACCTTTAAAATCTAGCGTGTTATTGTTTGCATTAAAACATTTCAAACAAAAACAGGAAATAATAAAACGAGGCAAAATATATGATTTTAGTATAATAGGTGTAATAGAATAAAAACATTTATAAGTTTTGAATATAGTTTATATATTAATATTTAGTTAGAGATAGATAAGTTTTCAGGTTACACTTAGTTTATGACTAAACTCGTCGTATCTTTTGAACTTTAATCATAAGCTAACTTCAAAACATAATAAGCTTTCAATAGTCTATATTTTGAGGTCTTATTAAATAATAGAAAAGGCTAGCATTATTTTTTTTTCAACGGTCATTCAATAAAAAGAAATCTTTATATGGAAGTTAATTTAAATTTAAGTTTATTATATAAATCAATTCTTTTACTATTTAGTGTATACAATCCTTCCTCGATTTACGCGAGCTCATACAAAAGAATGGGATATGTTCCAAATTTAAAATGAAATGAAAAACCGCGCAAAATATTAGAGAGATTGAAATTAACTATAATTGAATATGACTATCAGGTGTTTCTCGAATAATTCTTTTAATATAAATCCCACATGTCACAAACTTTTTGTATTTGTCTAAAAAAGCCTAAAGAATAAATGTTATATATAATCAATGACCTATATTGTACAATGTTTTTTCTGGCTCGCATCTGGTACGATATGCCAAGTGCAAGTGAAACGTATACTAGTGACACGTGCCGCTAGAATATGGCAGTCGGTCTGCCGGTGGCGTGTCCTCAGTCTGCGGTGGGATATCGCCGGGTGTGCGTATCATTTACGCTTCCTATTGATCAGTAGAAAAATCCAAAATATTGACTAAATTTTGAAACATATCGTGATTAACTATTCTTATTCTTAGAATAATCTATTTTTTTAGTTAGGATATTGATGAAGAAGTTAAGATACTGCAATGCTTAGGGTCTATCTAATGTTTCGAATAAACATTAGAATAACGTATTTGTATGCGTTTTTTATCAACGTGCTAATTTCTAGAACCCATCTAGCGCGTAAAAAAGGACCAGGTGTACTTCGGTGATATAAAAAGATTACAATAGACATGATTTTTTTTAAAAATAATTCTTTAAACGATAAAACATATTAATTAAATATCTTTAAAATCCATAAATGTTTAGTAATGAAACGCTAATTTTTCCTTGCAAATTATTTAATAATTAAGTTTTATCATCAGCGCTCCAACTACGGAACAAGTGGCAAGCCACCTGCGGATTAGTTATGGTCATGTCGACGGGGAAACTTTGCGTCAACTATGCTAGTTCACTGCTAATGCAAATACTGAAACTGTACAGCGAGATAAAATTTAATAAACCTGAAAATCGATTCTGCCTCCATTCCGAGAAGGCCGCTGAACGGCTTGCGTCCACCGCAAATCCTCGCAATTTATAGGGACGCGGCGCATATACTTTTATTTTGACAAATCCCCGCCTATCAACCCTTTCGGGGGTGGTAACACACTGTCAGATTTATGGCTGTGTGGAACTTGTGCACTTTCAACAGCCACTACCCGGCACCGGGTCCTCGCTCCGGCTCCTTGAGACTCTCCAACAAAGTTTGGACCAAGTCCTGTAAATTTCGTGCAGCCGTGGCGACGACGCTATTCTGCGGCCGGTGCAGCAATTGGTTCAATGGCGGACAACTGCCAACGAAATTAATTATGGGCCTTGTTGCGGCCATTGTGGCATCAGATGATGCGAGGGTCGTGAATTATGCACGACCGAGGAATTAATTCATAGTATTGTGTGTACACCAGCAACAACAGGTCGATCCAGAAACCATTTACGCTGGATGAAAATCATATTAGCACTGCAAATTGATACTACGTCTAAAAACAACTAAGTTTTTTTAATTAATTAATCGTCTTACAATCTGAATGGCGTGTTTTGTTCTAATTGAGAGCTTTTAACGAACGAAATTCATGACCACTTTAGTATGCGGTCTACCGTAATGCTTATACTTTAGTATGCGGTCTACCTTTAAATCCCCATATTTAATCATTTGTTTTAAAGTAATTCTTTCATAGTTCCCAAAACGTTTTTAAGCCCGAATAGATGCTTGGTTCAAAATAGAAAGGCTCTCATTTTAAATTGATTATAAAATTTAATGACTGTTTAAAAATTTGATGTTGTTGAAACTATGATTAAGATAATTTATATTTGGCATATTCGAAAGAAGGTATGTAAATCGTAATATTTAATAACATAGGTAACCCCCTGTAAGTGCGGATTCACTATATCCTTTTTTAATTCCTATAGAATTTCATATACCACAAGTTTCTTGAAGATAAAAATGAAAAATTTATTAGACAAATAAATAGAGGACTTAAATAAAGTCTTTTAATATTTCTGGGAATATTGAAAAACAAAACATGAAGGAAAAGTAGTTTGATCGGTTTAATCTGTTTAAAAAACGATTATCAAATCGGTTGAAAAATATCCAAGAGTATTGTAAAATAGTGTAAGGGGGAAATTATTCACCAAATTTATTTTTAATGTAGACGGGGCTCTATGAAAAACAAATACTAAGACCTACGTTTCTTTCCATAGAGGAGAAGACTGATTCTGGATTTGAAGGAGCAAGAAATCATCTAATTTTTTTTCTCAACGGAAATATATTCGCTGAATTAAAATTAAAATTGAAATCATAAACTCCCTTTGCAATAAAAGTTAATTTTTTAAAATAACGTGAATAGGACGTGGATGACAATAAATGTATTTAAAGAATGGTTCAAAATTTGCTCCTATCCAGGAATAAAAATACGAGGATATTGGAATTGAACCTCGAGCTTCTATGATGTTGGACAATGAGCCAGAACTTCCTCTGAAGCTTGAGCCTCTATGCACTGATTTTTTGCTGATCACTGATGCAACTGAGTTATTACAACAAACCCTAAAAGATCATATCAAGTATGAAAACGATATTTAAAATATAATAAAAGAAATTGACTTTTAGCATTTTAAGAGACATAGAAGGCGTTGATAGATATTATTCAGACATTATTAAAATCACACGACGAACTTTTAACTAATGAAGAGCTGCTAGAAATTGACTGCCATATTACGTTCAGAGAAAATTACGTTTCAGAATATATTTTCGTGCAAAAATTGAGTGTCAAAATCATCTAAAAACATTTTCCCTCCCCTCCTTATCATTGCGTAGAGTTATTAAAAGAATTTTATGACAATTTTTGCATAATTAAATAATCCAATTTTGGTGTGTTTAAAATTATTTTTTTAATACTACTTTGTGATTTTTACGATCTTGTTCAAAACACATTCTCGCGATCAATAAAACTTTTTTTACCCAGTTAATTTGTTTTTTTAATTATTAAAATAAATAGACTGATTTAAAGGTAGACTTTCCAACTCTGTTTTACGGGATAAATCGTCAATAATGATTTTCAACAGCTAATAAACACTGTACGTACTAGAATATTATTCAGGATAACTAAATTAGATAACTTTAAATGGGTATTCTATTTTATTTACTGGCTTACTTTATAAAAAAATATATATTAAGGCCCTGAAAAAATCAACCTAATTTTCAAACCAGTTTATTTGGATTTCAATGAGTGATTCATTCTTCAAGTGATTTTTTTCTTATAAAGTAGTGATATGTACTTTACATTTCAATCAATATAAAAAAAAAAGAATATAAGGCAAGCAATAGATCTTTCTATTAAAAAAATATATAGTATTGATTAGATGTATTATAATTTATCTTGCAAATAAGAAACTTATCTATTAAAGAAATAAATATCCTGAATATATAAATGAATAATATTATCGTTTATATTTTTTCAGTTTTTATTCAAAGTTTTAGGCAAATAATATACACATTTCATGACAACAGTATCGAGATTCGCATATTTAAACATATTATTTCATTGTCGAAAATCTAACATCGACTTATATTCTCTCTAGTAATTTATTACCTTAGCTAATTCGTTATTTACCTCAACTGTTGATTTCTTATATACCGGGAAAATAACACGATATTTTCGTATATTTTCCCCAAAAAAACCCACACACTCAATAACTAGCGTGAATATGTGCTCCCAGGGGGTAGATCAAGTGTCCCATAAATAAGCCAGGGCGATGATATCTGTCAGCAGGGGATAGGCAAATATCAGGGCCTTATCTCGACAGGGGTGGGAGCTCTCACAGATTCATAATGTTAATTAATCAGGATCTCCTGGAAGTGGGGGGAGGCATCGTCCCGTACAAGATCTATCGCCGGCCCATCATTCAGTTGCCGGAAAATCTTGTCATTTTTCACGTCGCACCCTTTTCCTGATCCTTGTTTGCTAAATAATTATTTTTATTATTTTTTTTTGTGCTCGGATGCTTTTATATCTATAATATCCCTGGACTTATCTGAGACGAAATATATTATCCCAATAAATATAATAATTATTCATTTTTTATATAACTTATCGTGCAATTTTTGCAGAGATCAGAAATAAATAAAACATTCGTCATAAATGCAATAAAATGAAATTCGCAGAAAGAAAATGGCGGTATCTACGAGTAAAAAAAGAGCGCAAATCAAATTTCGCAACGTGTCGATCAAATCGAATTACACCATGGTTTTGTTTTCCCTCGCATGATTGTCTAATCCAATAATGCGCCCAAACACAATCAATCCGAGGCCTGAAAATAACGAAATAATAAAATATAACACGTAGAAGTGGAAGGAAAAAAAAAATCAGGAAACGATGTTCGGCTGCTGTCACAGTAGGTATATCGGCCGGAGTTTCCAGATAAATGTATAAGCCAGGCGCGCTCACATAAACGCGTTATATCAAATTGAATTTGTCCAAAATCTGTCAGGTTTTTTCCCTCAGACCGCCCCCCGACCGCGACCCGGATGTTGGCGAACAAGGAAACGGCGGATGTGTGTGCGAATATGTGTGCGGAATCTTTTTAGAGTCGGGGGTTCCGCAAGGAAATGCATGTTCTTTGACGAGAAACATTCCCGCGGCCAAAAGGAAAATATCAAATGGGATTGAGCCACGTACAGCTTACACCAGAGCATGGACTTTATATGGACACGAATAAAATAAATATAAAAAAAATAATACAAATTTTACAGTCTTTTTGTGCACAGATATGCGAAAAACACCAGATATCAATTTACAAATTGCTTTGATATATATGTAGAATATCTAATATTATATTATTTAATATTTAAATAATCTCTGAGAGTCTAAAAGAAAATTTATTACCTAGCAGTGCCGATGGGGATGATTTTTCATATATTATAGATCAACGAAATGGCGATATTTAACATTAAATATAGTATACCATAGTTTACCACGTGGTTGAGCAGAGTAATAACTTTAACGGAGAGTTTCTGAGAGCACCTATCCTCATATTTGGTGGAAGAGATGTTGGATTGACGAATATTAATTGGGATTGCATCAGTCGATAGCTGACAAGGGAGAAAAACGTACAAATGAAAAGAAAATTTCTCGTTTTGTATTATATATCATGTTTAATTAAAATCAGTGGCGGCTCGTGGGTAAAATATTTTGGGATGCTGCGGAATATTGAATATTACTAGCCTCATCAAAGAAACTGTGAGGCAGTATGACTGCACCGAGCTGCAGCGCGACACGGCGCTTAGCAGCGAGACCATTACTCCCAGCCCTCCGCTACCGACCCGCATCCATCCAATACCCGACACCGGCAGCGCTGACAAGGAGGCAGCGCTCTTGCTCTACATCATGCGGAGTAAGATTACCCGCGTAGGCACCGACCGACTAGATTAATACATGTAAATTAATATATAAAAATATATTTTTCCTTAATCGAGTCGAGTGTTGTCGCATGCCGGTATTAGACGTGGTGGCGATGGCGGTTGGGCAAATCGTAGTTTCGTAGATTCTACGGAGCTATGAGGAGCCAGGCCGCTATCCAGGCCAATTCGGTGACGTGCGTGCTACAGGAGGCGCCCGTAGCACCCGATCAGACCGTGAATTAAATACGAATTGGCCATCCCCTCGTCTAATTATTGTTGTTACAATCCGCGCGTGACAGCTCGATTTCCGGGCTTTGGCTGGCGACCTGACCCGTATTCGAAGAGCCTAGATAACCTGAAGAACGTCTGTCTACAGTCATGACATCATGACTGGAGACGGAGGTGTCCTCCAGGTGGCAAAGACCCGCCCTAGGGTTATAAGGCCACTGTTTAGTTAGTTTAGTTTAGTTGACTTGGGGGTGCTGCAGCTCCACAGTGTATATGGACGACCCGCCCCTGCTTATTTAGCATTTTTCATCAATTATTTCTCTTAATTTTGGGAGTATTAAATAAATATTTTTTTCGTCAGTTTAGGGTTAGTTTTGATTGAACGTCCTAGTTTAATCAAACTGATTAATTATTTAATAAAATAAACTATATTATGCAATTCTTTTGAAGATTTTATATTGCTGGGAATCAAAAGATTCATTTCAGCATAAAAAAAATAAAAATAGAATGGAATAAATATATTATATTATTTATCAGATTATTACTAAAATTAAGGTCTGTTATTTACAATTATCAACTAATTTTTCTAATGGTTTGTTAATTACTTTTAAACAATCATTAATCTTTGCCAGATTTTTCTTGATTATCGTAATCATTTAATCTTTTTATAACCGATCCGTCACGGGGGCTCGAAACCAACGACGTCGGCCGGTGGGATCTATTTAATACGAAAAAAGACCCCAAACATTTTTAGTCAAGATATTGATGAACTCTTCGACAATACCTTGGCATTCGTTGTAAAAATAAAAATAGTTATTCATGATATGTTTCATATTTTTATTGATATTTTGGATGTTTTTAATCTAATCACTATTACGCGTAAGTGACGCGCGAACTCGACTTGCGCTTGCACGTGGTATCACTCGCACTTGCACATGCGCGATGTTTTTTCTCGCTCGCATCCGGTACGGACCGAAAAAAAACATTAGCAAATATTTTTCTGTTTATTTTTCTCCGCAATTGAGGACAATAAAGGTCAAAGATAATTTATATTTATTCCTTAGACTTTTTTAGACAAATACAAAAGGTTTGGTACATGTAGGAATTATATTACTCAAGAAAAATCAAAAACTTGGGGTCCTAAATATACCCCATCGGTACAACTAAGTTAACTGTATGTATTAGGGTAATAATTTTTAAATTTGTAGCTGGCCCGTTGTAAAAAAGGTTGCTCATACCTGATATAACTAATGTTTCTATTCATGAGGAGTGAGTTAAAAAAAAATACTGTACAAATTCATTTGCATGTTCTTTAAAGAATCGAAAGTTATTTCAAAGAACAGGCTTCTTTAAATATAGTAAACAAAGACTGACTGGCAGAAATGTTCTAGAATTATCTTAACAAAGGCACGAAAATATTTAAAAATATGAATAGACATATAAATAATATTAACAATGACAGTAAAAAAATAGTTCAGAGAGAAAATCAAAGGGAAATTATTGGACAGAAGGCATAACAGAAAGCGCCATTCACCCATATTAAGATCCTATACATGCAAGGGTAATGAGTTTCTCATACTAATAATATTCCTACCAGTGTCAAACCACGACACTGATTAATTTTTAATATTATTTTAGTTGGATTAAATTTTTTATAATATTTTTATAAAGAAGGATATATGGTTTTAATTAATTATTATTATATAAATTTAATTTATGCTTCGGATGATTATATTTAAATATGTAAGTATTATATTTCTATCTATATCTATCATTCTTATACATTTGTGTAGCATAAAATAATATTCACAGTGCACTCGACATTTTTATTTTGCTTCACAGATAGATTCACTTATTTCCTGTTTATATTCGTACGTATGCCGGGGAAGAAAATACTTTAAGCTTTGACAAAGCGAACTTAGTAAAATATTCAGTTTGTAACTGGCATTTCATCTCTGTATGCATGGAAAGAAATCATTTTAAATAATACTAATAATTTTTCGTTGACGTACTGCATTCTTGCATTGTGTTGAAATTAAATGGAGCTATTGTTTCCGCTTTAGCAGTATATGCTATTTTTTTTATATTAGCGAACTGCGGAAAGCTGTTCCTTGCTTATCGAAAGAGAAGAATAAAGAAGTCCAATAAAAGAGGGAGAATAACAGGAAATATGCATTTTGTTACAGGGGGACTTGCACCTTGTTATGCCAGGAGTCGGAGAGAGCGTACTGCGAACAATTCCATAAACATTTTTCAATTGAAAAATTCCATGCAAACTTGGACAAATGGAATTTAATTAGGACACCCGAGTTTAAATACAGATTTTATTGTGCACAATGCAAACGAGCTTGAAATTGAATTCATCCGACTAACAGAAACGGACCGTTATTTTTTTTTCGTTGCACTTATACAATTTTTATAATGATTCACCGTTTAGTTCGGCGTTCGCGGATAAATATTGAGAGTGCGAGAATCATTTGGCGGGAGTTGACGCAGAATAACAACAAAGAAATACAAAGTTTAATTTAATATGCAGTCGAAGCGAGTCGAAATGCAAATTGTCGAGTGGCCGCCGAGGGCAAATGGAAGGTATGGCGCCATTCCAGCGGCGACAAAGGAAACAAACTTGCTTCTTCGGCGTGGGGGGGTGGTGGGGGTGGACGCTGGGTGGTTCGGAAATAAAAAGCTTGTCGAAGGAACAGGGGTGACCGAGCGAAAAACCAAACCGCAATAAATTGGCGTGGAAATGGGTGTGGGTGCGTCCCATTGACGTTTTGCAATGTGACGCCGACCTCAAAGGTTCCACCGCCCATTGCTCTTGCAGCTGGCGTCGGCGTCGGCGGCGTCGTCCACCGTTGCCGAGAAGTATTCTCCAATTCAGATGCTGTCGCGGTTAAAGCAAATGTTTTCACCAATACATATATTTTATTTAGTCGTATAAAATGTTTCAAAGTCAAATTCAGACGATATATTATAGAGGTAGTATATAAAATAATTTAATAAAACAGTGTCATGGCTTTTCGAGTTAGTACTCGCATAGGATAACCTTTCGGCGAAATTTATGAATTCTGGGAATTCGTTATGACACTGGCCAGGGGGGAATGTAAGTATGAGAGATTCATTGCCCCCGCACCTTAAAAATCTTTATCGAACTTTTATATGGGTGAGTGGGGCTTTGAAATTTTTCACTCATCCCATTTATCCATTGTCTAATAGTAAAATAAATATGTTTGAAATAAAACAAAATAATATTTTTTTCAAACCTTAAATAAACGTTTTTTTTATTAATATAATATCCAACATTATTTATGACTTCTTGCTAACTTGATGGCAATTTTTATATCCCATTTTTAAAAATGCTATATCTCATTCGTTTTTGATTTTTTTGCCCTTCAAAAAAAATAGCAAGGACAAAAACAAGTAATAAACGGAGGATGCTAGGTCGTGGGAGTAGCGAGAGCCGAGCTCTGCGAGTTTCTGACGAGTCCCTAAAGTAAAATGTTGCCCAGCATTATCATGAAGTAGTATGATGTCCTTCCTATTGAACATCACCAGCCTCTTTTCTTGGAGTGCTGTTTTTAAATCATCCAATTGCGGACAGTACCTCTCCGAATTTAGCTGTTCTTTCGGTTTCAACAGCTCATAATGTATTGGTCCTCAAATGTCCCACCATATACCCAACATTCTCTTATTCAGGCTCAACTTCCGTTTAGAGGTGGAGGGGGCAGGTTTTACAGATTCACAATATGCTCTTCTCCTTATGATATTTTCATAGGTAATCTACTTTTCATCCCCAGTTATCATCCGGTCCAAAAAGGGTTCGATTTTGTTTCGTGCATATGATGATTCGATCATTCAAAGTCTTCTCACTTAACTCTTGTGGCATCCATCTCCAATATTTCCTCACCAATCCTAGTTTCCGAATATGTTCCGAAATGGTTAGTTGAGCTAAATCAAGTCTTTTTGCAATCTTCGATGTTGTCAAAGAAGGATTTTGCTCTAACATGATCTTGACAGGTAGCCCCATAATATTATACAGTAGTAACTAATACGACTTTATTACTCTCCAGATTTTTATACTAAATTAAGGGAAGTGGAATCCTTTTTCATGAAAAATAAATTGAATGAAATAGCGGAAATTGTTGTTATGGAAATATTACATAAACTGATAGCGAAGAGTTGCAGAAACTTTAGGGCCACCATGGAAAAAGTTGACGTAGGTTATTAGAGGATATTTTTACAAATTATTCTCAAATTAGAAGAATTTCTGGTGTCTGGTTCATTTTCGAATATAGGGGGTCTGTATGTCCTTGTTTTTCCTCCACATAATTATGTGTTTTTGGCGAGCTAAAACTGGACGAAAGAGTCTTCTTCATTCCACTCATCTTCCGGTGAAGTAGCAAATATATATATATTTTTTAATCGTTTGCGAAAAGTGAAAATTTACAATTGAGGACTCGATGAACATCGTTTATAAATAAAATAAATAATAAAGGTCCTAAATTTGACCCCTGCAGAATACCGGATGGTGTATTGTAAGCATACGACGTTTGGGAATTGTATGTCACGAAAAAGAAAATGTAAAGAAAATTGACAAATGTTTTCAAATTATTTTCTCAAAAAATTTAATTATATTTATTATCATTATTATTAAATTATCGCAGAAACTCGCATTCAAATGATTTATTGTATATTTGCAATAAAAACGCATAGAAAATTAATTTTAGACGCCGTATAAGTCTCAGGATGGCAGAGATGAATAAGTAAGTAGAAAATGTGACGTTAATCAATCAAGGCTTAGATGGAAATTTTTCACAAAAAAGAATGCATTCTAATTAAATTGAAAATAAAAGATAAAATTTATTTTTTGTACTTAAACAAAATGTATATTAAAATATATTGTAAAATAAAAGTTTATATCCAACGTCTTGTTAATGACGGAAAAATCAGTCATGCAATAAAATGTTACGCCATTTTCTTATACACGCATAGTTTACATGTACAAAAACACAAAAGTATCGCAGTAATAATGTTGTAACCGTAATATATTATTATATTATATTTTTTCGATCAAAAGGTATACCCTCGGCCCAATATACGTAACGCGATGATTCATACAGCGTTACGGTGTACGAGCCGGAATTGGGTTACGTGAAAGAAATACTTCATTACAACCCTTTCAGCGCGCGCGGCATTTGAGAAATATCAATTTTGGGGGATAAAGGGTTCGGGCTCTATTTTTTTTTTTTAACAAAACTCGAACGCCATTCTCGGTAATGTTCAAAAGGTTTTATGTGTAAAACATGACACGGGTCAATCCTTGCCGCTGGGGTGGGTGCCGAGGTCACCTGTAATGTATTCGGCGGACCCGAGATGATTTTACATATTTTTCCATTTCTGCGTGCGCGTACGAGAAATGAAGTTTTCCCGAATACGGTCCTATTGCGACGGTATGCAAAACGGGACGACGTAAAACGGATCAGTGCGAAATTGGCGTCGTTGTCGGGCACCGGGGGAAAACGCAATTTATTTCGCTCGTTGGCGCTACGTGGCGCTTTAAATAATATGATTGACACAGTTATTCGGGGATAGTATTGCCGTTTCTTTTAATAAATCATCATTTTATCGATGTAATAACCACAAAAGAATATTTTATCATATTTTAAAAAAAATTCGAAACCGAAATTGCGAAACACCCATGTGTCTGAGGATCGCGACCATCCTTGTTCCGAATCTTCTTGGTTTTGGCTCTTCAGGATTCTCTGCATTCCGCATCTCGCACCCTAGCTAGTGCGGTGGAGCTCGTGGCGGTCTTCACCATGTGGTCCGCTTAGGATGGGCGCCCTACCCTTTCTTTTGTGTCCTCATTAAGATACTTAAGTATTGTCCATTGCATATCTCTCATAGACTAACAGTAAGTTTCCTTTAGAACAATGAACTCTAACTGAAAGTGACTGAAAGGGGCTTTGAGGTATAGGCTAGTCCATGTGTCTGGATTTAAGTGATGATAATCTGTTGAAGTTAGTAGAAGAGCATAGGGATGAGCTGACCACTGAGGAGCTGTTAGAACTTGATGAGGAGCACAAGATTTGGTAGGTAGATACACTCTCTTCAGGTTCGGAGTTCTTCTTTGGTCGGCACCGTCATGTCTGAGGATCGTGATAATTCTTGTTCCGAAAATTCTTGATTTTATCTCTCCAGGATTCTCTGCATTCTGCATTCAGCATCGCAGCTACTACGGTGGAGCCTATGGTTCCCTGCCCCTTCCCCTGGGTCCTTGTACGTTTCCAAGCGCGACGAGCTTCTCAAGGCTATCGTTTCTTTGAGCGAGATGTCCAATGTATCAAAGAATCCTTTTGAGACATACTGTGAAAAGTTAGCCAGTCGTCCTCCATTTCTTTTAGGACAGACACGTTTGTGCGTTTAGTGGTCCATGGTATTCTCAGCAGACGTCGGCAGCACCACATTTCAAAAGCGTCAATTTTCTTTTTCATATTCTCTTTTATGGTCCAGATTTCTACGCTGTAATTAAAGATTGAGAACACCAGAATCTGCACTAAACGATTTTTTGTCTTTTTGGATATCCCTTTCGTTTTTCCAAATTCTAATTCATAGTATCAAGGAAAAGTCGATTTTTCAAAAACTATATTAGCATGAACACATTATTTTTAATGTTTATCTGTTTATCGGACATCTTACCAGCAGAACAAGTATGTCTTAAAAGGAAAACCCTTACTGAAGACCGATTATTGGCATAGTCGCTATACTCACTTCTTTTATAGTGAGGGTCTCCTTCTCTGTGAGGGATTTTCCCACGATGAAAGGATTACTATTTCACAACGATGACAATGCTCACCCACCTATGACTTGTCACTTGCAGATAACCCATAGAGATGTTAAGAACGAATATCGAAACGAACCTCCTCCTACTTGCCTAGACACGGTGGAGAAAGTAAAATCCGATACCAACAGAGGTAGAAGATACGCATCTAATGTCAACAATGGCCAAAAGAGGAACAATCTTTACATAAAACCGCATACCCAGACGGCTTGGGTCCCTGTGGTATGGACATAAAAGAGGAGCCTTTGCGTGTGAGACTCTACCATTTGAGAGTCTGGTAAGGCACATACGCTCAACGAGTGAGTGTCTCGTGCATCGACTAATCGACTTTTCTACCTGTACTCGACTTTTCTATTTGTTAAAAGTTGTATTTGATTTGAAAAAGGGTGTATTTGATTTGCAAAAGGATGCATTTGATTTGAAAAAGGGTGTATTTGACGTAAAAAACTGTAAAACTGTAAAAGTATATTGTAAAGATTGCTATTTTTTATTTAATCTGATTTAGTTGTATTCGTTGGAATTTGATCAAAAATTTCAGTAGTATTGTAGTTTTAGAAGCCTTGAAAAAATGTATAATCGGGTGACTTAATTTTTAAACTATTGTTTAAATTTTTTTTTAAATATATTATAAAAAACTCTGTATATAAATTATTGTATACTTTTATATAACAAATAATCTGGAGAGCAATCAGCGTAATCCTGGCCTCAGGATTGAGATGGGCACGTCTCTGTCGGAGATCGCGTTGTGTCCTTCAGGTGGAAAAGACCCGCCTCGGGTTATTATAAATACGGCTACTTAATAAATAAATAATATATCAAATAATCTATAGAACCTTTATACAAAAGAATTGATATTAAATAAATCGTATGGGCCAATACATTTTCGGCTCACACGATACGAATTCAACGAACATAATGGAATTGTGTAAAGATGACATATGTTGACATAACCGTTTTTTATTTGCGATTCATTCGAAATATATCATACACTGAATAGTCGCGACAATAAATTAAATTTATATAAATGATATTACCGTAGCGAAACGAAATCGCTAAAATTTCGCTTAGCATAAATCAACAATGCGAACGGAGCGGTCCGATACAAACAACATTGATTGTTTGCCTACATTATAGCAACAAACAAATATATTCCGCAAACAAACAATGTTTGATTCTCGGTGCGACAATAAAGCTCCGCAGTAGAAATATATTAGGGTTAATCGCTCGTTTTCATTGAAAAACTTTTCCAAGTGCGTTTTCACTTCTCTTGCATTATTATTTTTTTTACCTCTTAATGTATGCCCTAACGATCTGAAAAGGTGGTAATACGACGGCGCGAGATCCGGTGAATAGGGTGGATGAGTTAAAAGTTCCAATCCAAACCCCTTTATTTTTTCTTGTGTTATTTTTGCAGCCTCGCGTTATCGTGTTGAACGATCCTTTTTTGTTATTGACCAAAACAGATCGTTTTTTTATGAGCTCTTGTTTTATTCGCTCGAGTTGTTCACAATACACTGTCGCTGTAACGGTCTGACCAGATTCAAGCAATTCATAGTGTGTAATTCAAGAAAAATCCCACCACACACAAACAAGGACCTTCTTTATTGTTAGTGATGGTCGTGGGGTTGGAACAAGTACTTCTCCGGAAGAAATCCATTGTTTTTTGTACAGGATTATTGTATAGCACCCACTATTCATAGCTAGTTACAATTTGCCGCAAAAACGGATCGGCTTCATACCGAGACGAAAGAGATGCGCAGATGGTACGCCGTTGAATGAGGACCGTCTCCGTCAACTCATGAGGAACCCAAATTCCTTGCCGATACAATTTTTCTATGCGATAAAAATAATCCTGAACTATAGAACATGGACAGCTAATCTTCAATAAAAGGTTAATATCTTCTAATTTTTGGGATCGTCCTTTTCGTGCGACAACTTTGAGACTCCTATTTTCATTTTCAAACTGTTTAAACCAGGGGCGAGCAATCCGCGGCACGCCACATATTCTCGTGCGGTCCTTCAAAAAATTTACATTTTGACTGAAAGCATGTCGTCTATATCTGCAAATATAAATCAATTAATGGCAAAGAAGCAATGCCAAATTTTTACTAGCCTTCTGTAGTCACGGGTCCGATGTTTTTTCTCGCTCGCATCCGTAACGTTGTGCCAAGTCCGAGTGAAACGTATACTAGTGACACGTGCCACGAGAAATGGCGGTCGGTCTATCGGTGGCGTGTCCTCAGTGTACGGCGGAACATCTACGCGTTATATTGATAAGTTAAATTCAAAATATCCACCAAATTATGAAGCGTATCATGAATAACTATTTTTATTTTTATAATAATAAGATATTGATGAAGATTTTATCAATATCTTGCCTTGAAATGCTTGGAGTCTATATTTCCTAATAAATATACCCCCTTTGGACGACGCGGTTGGTTTAGAGTCAGTAAAATATTATAATAAAAAATATATATAAACATTAGTGTTTGAGAAACACGTAAAATATGCCTTAAAACCTTTTATTTAAATAAAGATCGATCTTCACAGTATTTATTCCAATTAGCCAAAAGCTAAGAAACGAAAATAACAGATCCTTTGCAAAAAGTAGAGCATAGAATTCAAGATGCTATTGAAAAAATCTCAGCTAATATTTTAATATATAGGAAACCCTCCTATAACACGGTATTCAACAACATGGTTCTGCTGTAATACACAAAAAATAAATTTTAATTGATTTCTCAATATCTTGACTTGAAATACTTGGATTTTATAATTTATAATGGAAAATAGACCCCCTTCGGACGACACCGTTGGTTTCGAGCCGCCGTGACGGATCTCTTAGACAATCTTTTGCCTTGTATTAATGAGTGTTTTATTTCAGTATTTGAGTTCACAACTCAGTGTTTGTATTATCATAAGTTTCATACGTGCGGCCCTCACAATAATTTTAAATTTGTATCTGGCCTGTGGTAAATAAAGGTTGCTTATCCCTGATTTAAACCATCGATGACACTTGTTTAGTTTTGCAATATCTCCGTAAAAATCAATATTTTTTTCACTGCTTCGTTTGCCTTCATTCTTTGATCGAACAAAAATAGCATACAAAATTAAAAAAAATAAAATTGTTAAATATTAAATGGAATATAGTTTAAAAGACGCAGATTTGCACGGCAATTTTTATAACGTGTTGATATTAAGACGAATCAAGTCTGAAGAATTTATCGAAGAAGCTTGCGCTCAAGAAATGGAAATGGGGCGGATGATATACGAGCGTTGCATTGATTAATCGCATCGTATTTGTTGCAGTTGCAACATTTCCTTTGCCGAAACGCTCTAGATATGCCCGCTGAATAATGCAGCATTCGAGTGCATATATACATTCCGCAAAATGCTCCTCGGGGACTCTGCATTGGTTACGAGACCGCGGTTTTTTAAATGAAATAAAAATTTCGAGCCGTTTTTGATTCGCGGATTTTCGAGCCGAGAGTGATAGTGGATTGTGTGCTAATTAATAAAATTAATTCGCACAACAAACGGACTATTCAATTAAGTCGTTCGCGAAAGGGAATTTTAAATTGCGAAATTGTAATACTAGCCACAGACAGGGAGAGCTGGGAAACAAGCAGTCAAAGGGTAACTGGAGAATACATACAAAGAGGAATGCCTTGAACAGTTGTTTTAATCCTCTCATTTCATTTACGCATTAAAATTTCATTGCCTCGCCCTTTGTCATGACATGACAAATAAATAAATAAGAAAAACAAGCTTTAAAACGTTTAAATCCTAGTTTTTATTATTATTTATATTTTAATTTTGTTTGAAATAATATATAAAGCATCATAAATAATATTTATGTATATAAATCTCGATTTAAAAATATATTGTTATAATGCATCTTGCATATTGCAGATTGGTATATGATGGATGAACCTATTATAATAAAATATAATAAATTTTCCATTATCCGTCGTTCCTTCGAAACACTATACCTTAATAGCACAATTTATTACTATACATTATTTATTAAAAAACCTAAACTTCTCTAAATGTCAATAGCTGGATAAAATGTGAAAATATATGATTATAATAAGAAAGTCGCCATCTTAATATAAGGTATTGTGAATAATATGATGCTGATAAGATATTTGTTATAGTGATGGATTATTTTAACACCATAAAAAAATCGTTGGGGCTAGAAAATATGAGAATATTTTTACATAAAAAGGAAATATGAATCAGCATTTTCTACTTTATGCTAAAAAGCTTAGACGTAGAAAGACAGATACTTGATACGATTTATGATTCAAAAAAATATATCAAATATCTAACTTCCAAATTTTTTTGAAAGTAGAATAAATGTATTTTTGAGAATAGTAATGTAAGTTTTGGTTAGTCAGAGTTATTACCTTTTTCATATTTAAAATTGCACTATCAAAGACTTTAAATGCTGTAGTAAATGTTTTTTTTTGTTTAGAATGAATCCAATATAAGTCCCGTAACTTTTTTTTAAAGAATCTCAATGAATGAAAATGCTTAAAGTTTATTGTCTCATATACCTCGGATTAACCATAATAACTTAAGCATGCTAAGTGTGAAGAAGGAATACGTTTGTTATATTATTTTTGTATCAATAACGTTGATTTTCGTTTACATCTGAATTTTTAATACTTATTTATTTAAACAAAAAAAATACATGTTAGAAAAGCAAATTTCGACTGAAATAATAATCTAAATTTTCGATTGATTATATTTTTCATAATTTCTTGTTATTAAAAGTGGTATAAGTCCATTTATAGCTAAGAAAACGACTTCGATTTACTTAATTTTTTTATTAATAATTTTTGCATAACAAATTTTAACATGTCAATTAAAGATAATATCTGAATTTATAACGTTCGTTAAAAATTTTAAACTGTAAATATATAACAATGTAAATAAATGGACTTATATCAGTTTGAAACGTGTCTTTAAGCCGTAACTGTAACTTATATAATGTTTTTTTGTCTCGTTTTACAAATTCATGTAATACGGGAGTCTCCCGCATTTTTTTTTATAAAAATAACTTGTCGATGAAAACGATTTATATGTCTGCACTAATAACAATTTATTTTGTAGTTTAAAAAAAGAATACAAATTGTAAACGTGTTATTTAAAACCGTGTAAAAAAAATATAAATAAATATTATGTTGAGCTAGACATAGAATAGTACTAAAAATCAATTTTAAGCAATGGTGGCTAGAGGGTGTTTGTATCAGTATTAGTATATACTAAATCAGTAACGAGCAACCTTTTTTTAAAAATGTTGTGAGGGCCGCATGTAAGAAACTCAGGGGGCAGGCCGTGACTTTAAAAACAGGTCAGATATCCGAATTCTAGAAAAGAGAAATGCAAAATAAAGTAAAAAAACGTTATTTTTTTTAATCGGGTGGAAAATATAGACCAGCGGGGCACATACAGGCCTGCCCCAAAGAGTTTTATGCAAACGAAAAAAGACTTTCTGTATACGGTAATACGGAACTTTTTTCTTTATCTCCACTGACTGTTTGCGTTTGCGTCAAAACTACGATCACGAGTGCGACCACGTAATCAGGGCGGATACAAAAATGCCACAACACATAAAAAATACCATTCTGTTCGCATATTTCTGCTAATTTTTTTTTTTTTTCGTGAAATGTGTGTGGGGCAGTGCCCCGTTTGCCCCTAAAGAAATTTATAATAATACAAACACTAAATGATGAATTAAAATTATCTCTTTATTAATAAAATATACCTAGTATAAAAAATTAGAGAAACAAAACATTCATTAATAGAAATATATTTGAAAAATAAAAATACCGGAAAAAGTGAAATTAAATATTTTTTTAGACATGTAATTCTAGTAGCATATGTGGTCATATTGAAAAGGTACACGATGAAATACATCCAGCATCTTTTTTCCATTTCTCTTAGAAATTTTCGTGTTTACGGGCAAACTGCCCACCGTCCCATCACATTATTGTGAATGTCTGTAAAACTGCGTCTAGACTGGTAGACACTGAAGCGAAAAAATTCTCTCATTTTCCGGCTTGCTAAGTCTCTAAGAATTTGCCAAATGAAAATATCCGATACTGTCATGGTCGACAGAAGCGAGGGGGAGGGAGTATTTGGCGCGAAATAGTTTTATTGGTCCTTCACTCCGGATACGGATCCTGATTTATTATCCCCATTCCGCAGCTGCTCCGAGTAACTCTCATAGAAAATCATAAAGGAAAAATGTTTAATGCGATGCATACGCTCATCTATTATAGTTTTCCCACTGGGGATGATATACACAATCCATATTTCTTTTATTTTAAAACTCGCCTCTATTCCCGGTAAGCCTCTTTCACATCGGATTTCCCAATGTTTCTGACGTTCAATAAATAAACAATATGGTGAACAAAGAAACCCCGCGCAGTTATGGAATATCCCCGCCTAAATAATTCTTTGCAAAATAGGAGTACGTTTTTAAAAATAAATAAATATGGAAAAAAATAAAATCACAGACGCGTCAAAGGAACCCCCCGGAAAGCTTTACAGAATCCATGGTGGTTCCGATACGATTTCTTTGATTTTTCCTCCTTCGCCCCATAAATCTGACGAAGGCTTTTGGCAAAGATCACGGTGTCCCAGAAACGCCTCCAGACGGTCCCCTTGCTCGCAAAAAGAAACTGTGAAAAGTCACAAAAAAAGACGTGCATATTCGCAAAATTTTGCGCCATAATAAATATGATGCGACAGAATCTATGCGAAATTATAGTGCGGCGCGCTCATTCGCACGTATAAATATTAATGTTTTGTGCGAAAATTCTCATTTAAAATCCGTGGAAAAATTCTGGCAAGCCGCACGGCGTCTTTGGAAAGCCTCAAAATTAACCGCTTGACTGGATCGTAAATTTTTATGCCGCCGAAAGGCAAGAGTTATTGCGGAAAATTTTAAATTCGCACATTTGCATTTGTTTCATACGGCTGTTTTATTATTTCGGTTTTGTAAATATGAAATAAATATTGTTTGTGCGAGAAAAGAAACCGGCAGAAATCGCCAAAACATGTTTAAAAAAATATATTTAAGCGAAAATGTATTGTAATTTTAATCAACTTATGGAAAACAAAGAAAAATAAATACATTTTTCTTTGATAAACCTTAAATTAGCACAACTTATTAATACAAAGAATTGTTCTGTCTTTGAGTTTAGAATATAATATTGAAATAGATTAAAATATTCTTTAGTTTTTGTTTTATTTAAGTATGTTTTGAGTACAATAAAATAGTTTAAAATATAGTATGATATTTATTTATTGCCCCTTTTTAGGAGCAAAATATAATTTTTTTTTTATAAATAAATAGCTTTTGCTAAAAAAATACGTTAAAATATTTAAAATCACGACAAAAAGTCGTTTTAATAATCTTTCGCATAAAAATATCTGTAAAAATATATTACATTATCCATAGATCAATTTAATTATTTATACTCAGTGACTTTCAAAAAATTTTTAATTTATTTCGAAAATAAGTAAATCTCATAAAATTATATAGAACGATAAAAAATCTCACAATTTTTTTTGTACATAACACTCAAGGACCCGGTCCCGCGTTAGTGCGGAAATTTTCGTAACCGGTAAACACCCGCTCCCGCACTAACGCGGTTCACACGAAACGTGTTATCTAATGCGCTACAAAAGAATTTCTTTTAAAGTTTTACGACTCGACACAGTTTAATTCATTGCTCTGCATGCCCTTTGTAAAATATATGACATATGTATTTATTTATAGTTAAAAACTGTCCTTGAAATAATAGATTATTTGGATCGAAAACTTTCCATTACTTACACATCGACTGCACCGAATTTAGATTTTTGTTTATCCATACAACAAAATAACTTTTTTGGAATATTTATGTGGTACAACCCGTCACATCCTTTATTACAAACTTAAAATTACCTAAATACTACATAAAGATATCTATATGTTTTTTATCGTCTAAAATACAACAAATCATCATTTTCACAGCTCGAAAATTTTATTTCTTATCTAAATATTCTAATAATCTAATTTAAGTATACTATACGTATAATACTTCTTTTTTTACCAAATTATCTCTATTAGGAAAAAAGTTATTTAAGCATTTTTTACAGAGCCGCGCAAAATCGCAAGATCGATAAAAAGATGCGGGGTTAGGTGTAAGTTTCGCCTGAAAACAGCGGGTGCTTGAGTGTTAACATATTTAATTGACTTACTTAACCTAGCCGTATCGATGGGGGCTATAGGGGACCCTCAACTCTTTTAATATAAATCCTATTTATCACAAACTTTTTTTTGTCTCTATTTGTCTAAAAAAGTCTAATGAATAAATATTATAAATAATCATTTTGCTTTATTGCATGCGTTCACGTTGGACATCGCCGTGTGCGCGTGTCGATTAGGCATATTGATTAGTTAAAAAAATCCAAAATATCGACCAAATTATAAAGCAATGAATTTTATTCTTAGAATATTTCTTTTTTTTTAATATTAGGATAATTATTAAATCTTCATTGAAAAACTTATGGTCTCTGATAGAACCATTTCGGAGGACGCAGTTGTTTTCGAGCCAGTTAACACAGAGGTTAACTAGTCATATGCTCCCTCTTATACTAAATCTAAACCAAAGACTGATACATTGAATAGTCTCAAAGGTTTCACTCCTCTTCTTTTTCACCAGAAGATCCTCTTTATGAAGGACTTTCCCATAATAGAAAGATTACTATTGCACGATAATGACAATGCTCATTTTCCGATAACGCCTAAAGATGATAAGCACGAAATCCGAGTCAAACCCTCTCATACTTGCCTGGAAACAGTCGGGAGGATAAAATCTGATACTAGCATTAGTAGTAGATACAATGCCAGGAATGGCCAAGAGGGAAACTCTTTACAAAAAACCGCATACCAAGACGGTTTGAGTTCCTGGGGTATGGACACAAAAGAGGATCCACATCACGTGTGTGACTCAGGTTTCTTTGGCTTCGACTACGATGTAAGAATCTAGTAAGACTCGTACGCTCAGCTAATGAGTGTCTCGTGGCTGGTAAATGATGACGACATGTGATCCTTTTTTAAATTTATATTTTTAAGCGAAACACGAGACTTCCTAAAATATTGCCTATTTAGAGTCATCATTTTAGGTCAAGCTTCTGTTTTGTTATAAATTTTGCATTCAGTTCGATTTTCGGTGTTCTTCAAAATTAAGAAAAATCCAGATGGTGGTCATTTATTTAAGTGTTTTACATTTGAATAATACATTTAATGTTTAAGAACATGCTTAAGACCAAACAATAAATATATTTAAATGCCAGAAAATCGATGCCCTTCCAGAGGGTTGTAGAGATCAAAGGAGGACGTAGAATCTAGCTAAATTATTCGCAACGAAAAGACCCTATTTTTTATTTTACAAAATAACTATTGGGCCAATTTTTATGTAATCTCCAATACTAACTGCTTCGCTATAAATCTCCGTCTCGTAAATATTTTATTAATTCAAACAATATAAAAAAGCTCAATATCTCAACAAAATTGAGGTCCGTATGTCTGATAATATGTTATTCTGTGATGTATGCGGACATTCGTATGCTATATAAAGTGTGTCAATCGGCTCTACCCCGTTCCATATACAGAATTATATAAAAAAGGAACAAATAGCCGATATAAACTTTTTTATGAACGTCCTTATTGATCTGGCAGATAGACTCGGCTCACATTCATAGACACAGCCATAGATATAGCCGCTCCATGAAAAGAAACGGAGAGATGTGTGCCGCGGATAGCTGCGAGACGTCGCCGACAATTTATACTTGTATAATTCAAGAGAGCCCGGATGTATCCGCTCGAGTCAACAGATGAAAAAGGGCGCCGAAATTCAAAGCGAGACCTCTCGGGCGCCCTTTCAAAAGTCAATTTGTAAAAGTATCGAGTGGGCATCGTTTCCCTCCGGCCGGCACGCTCCGCCGCCCAAAACAAAGGGGCCGGTGCCGAATAAATCAAGACCGGCCCGAATACGTGCCGGAGAGACAAAGCGACCTCGTCCGCTCTCGTAATGGGACTTATTTATCCGGGAAGTGGTGGAAGATGGTGATTGTTGTGTCGGACGTCGCAGGACGTCTGGCGTCGTTGTCGCAAAGGCGTCGCTCTGTTATTCAGCCGCGGCGGAAAACATTCATTTCGTGTCAAACTAATTTCGAATATTTTATTTTATTATTATTAATAATAAAACAAATATTATGCCTATCAGTTATATCTATATTTTATGGGCATTAGATGCGATTCGCTATTAAAATCTGCAAATATCCGGATGACCGTAGTAGTCGTTAGGGGGGAGGGGAGTAAATCGCTGATGGCACGGAAAGCACGTCGAAGCCGACACTGTTTGTCTCTGGCAACATAAAAGCTTTGTGACAGTTCCCGGAGCCAGGATTTGGAACAGCTGTCCGGAATTCGGGTATTCCCCGTCGGCGAGTTCGGCCGAGCGTAATTGTGACACCTCCGGTCTGGGTCGTTTGTCAAGATCCGCTAACCCCGAGCGCGATCATCAATCATCGGGGATGGATATGAAAATGTGTGGTACTCACTGAGGGTCCTGAAGTGCAGCAGCTGAACGGTGACACAGTCCTCGCCCACCAGCACGTACGTCAGCTCGCACCTGAAGACGCCTTCGTCGTCGGCTCTGACCGGGGAGATTCGAAGCTCGGCCGCTGACGAGTTGCTCTCCTGCACAACTTCCAATCTGGAATAATAAACGATACATAAACATTATATTAAACTATCAAAACATGTTTTCTCTAGAGTTTAAAATACCCTTTTAATATTTTATAATAGACCTGCCCATCTTCTTGAGGAACACATATATTTTTGTATTAACACTTTAATCGCCAAGCCAATTATATGGATTTTTGCCGTACGCCATATAAACTTCAAATAAAATGAAACGGCTAAACATATCGACATTCTACAATCACATTGCCTTTAAAAGATGCCTCTGCATTAATTTTCATTTAAAAATATTATATTTATTCATAAATAAATTCGTAGTAGGCGTTTGCCGTGGCGCTGGTGGTTAGACGATTTCGCGTGCCTGCACGCCGTGGCGACCAAACGGCTAGAACGAAACACTACATAATTAGGGTTGCCAATTTTTTCTTTGTAAGAATACTTTTTTTATTTAGAAAATGATTCATGTTTATCTCTGTTGTTGACTAAATAAACACATTACTTTTAACATTTTTTGTACTAAGTCATGTAATTTCTTAGTTGGGGATATTGTAAAATTAAATGAACATATATATTTCAGATTAAATAAACGAAAATGAGTTCCTCAGAAAAAAAATCGGTGTTTAAAGTAGTGAAAGAGGGCTGTATGCTTTTCCCAGAACTAATTAACTTATGCGGAGAGTATGTTATGAGAAAAACCCTTAAAAACTGGGAAGGAAATAGCGGGATAATAAATTCCCAATTTAAGATTTGTTGATGATACTACTTTGTTCGAAATATTCAAAATAGTAAAACGTTAAATTAGGAAAGCATAACTCGAGATCACTGTTTCCAAAACCAAGATGATAGAAGCATCATCCGCTATCAGATCCGCTAATCTTACGAAACTTGAACCTCTAGTAGAAAAATATAAATTTATAGAATGCTTAAGTCAGTTCGAGCGTAAAAGAGCGAATGTAATAATTAATGTCAGGATTGAGATGGCGAGAAATGCTTTTATCAAAATGGAAAACATTTTATGCAGTTGCCGACTCTTGAATATCCGACTCCAAAATTACGCGGTGCTACGTGTAATCTGATATTCTATGGTTGTGAGACATGGACATTGATGGTAACGAACAATAACCGGCTGATAACATTTGAAAAATGGTGCTACCAAAAAATGCTGAAAATTTTATGGACGGAAAACAATTATACTTCAACTTTTTCACAAGAAGCGTCACACATCAATCGAGAGATAATTGCTTTCTGCAAACCATCATGGAGGAAAAAGTAAAAGGTAAACGGTTCCAGCTTGCCAAAAAGTATGGAGAAAAAACAAGAACAAGTAGATCGCCTGCATCTGAAAGTGCATAAGGTACTTGAAGAAGAACAAAGTCATATCAAATGAGACAAAAAATGATTGGTGCTGAGTCTGGTATTCTTTATATTTACATAAGGTTCAGAAACCTAGACCATAATAGGCAATATTAAAAAAACTTTAAAATGTGGTGAGAATACCGTAGACTGCTAAACGCATTAGAGTTTCTTACCTAAAATAAATAGAGAACAGAAAATATGTCCCAAAACAAATCTTTTTTACTTTGGACATCTGAAGCAGTCAACATTTTTTTATTTTTGAAAAAATTAAAAAATGTTTCAGAAACAATAATATCATAGAGAAGAATATGCACAAGGACGCAGGAGAATCGCCACGGGCTCCACGGTAATAGCTGGATGCTAGAATGCAGAGGACTCTGGAGATTCATAATCAAGAAAATTCACATCAAGAATGGTCACGATTCTCAGACACAAAGCTCCCAACTCATGAAAAATGATCTAGAAACGACTAGTAGAAGAGATCCATATCTTGGCTATATAAAATAATATATCTATATGCTTAATGTTGACTAGTTCAAGTTAATCGACTCGTTTTGCAGATGATCCAAACTCACTGAATATTTTAAGAAAGTTACATTTATATCGTAAACTTTAAAATTTGTTGCTTCATTAGACAGTGATATTTGCAGTTTGCTTGCATATTTTACTTTACTTCAGTATCTTTGTAAATAAGAAAATTTGCAGTTGACTGATGCGTTGTCAGTACTATGAGCAGGGGCGGCTTATTCAGATACACCGCGGAGCTGCAGCTTCCACAAGAAAATCGAACAAAATTTTTATATCATCATCATCATTTGCCAGTCACTAGACACTTATTCGCTAAGCGTATGGACCTTGCCAGACTCTCGAATGGCAGTCGATGGGAAAAGAAACCTTAGTATCACAAGTGACTTGAAGGCTTCCTTTGTTTCCATACCGCAGAGACCCAAGCCGTCTTGGTATACGGTTTTTTGTAAATAGACAGCGAGTCTGCTTGTCAGCGCTACTGGCGTCGGGTATTAGACGGATACGGGCAGGTAGAAGTGAGGGGGAGGGGTCTCGCCGCTAAGCTCGTGACGCACTGCAACTTGGTGCAGTAAAATATGAGCGAAATATACGTTTTTAATATTCCCTAGCACCGCCAAATATTTTACTAAGAGCCTCCATTGATGATGAGCATTTTCAGGGGAAAATTTATGCAATAGAAATAATTATTTTTGAGTGTATAAGTGATAGTAGTTTTCACTGAAATTTGGGGACAGTTATACATTTAGCCTGAATTTTAGACAATCTTGATCAGTTCGAGACGGTTGGCAACCCTAATTCTAATGTCAGTGTTTATGTAACGTCGAAGAAAAGCTGCTAAAACTTATTCTGAAATAATATCTTCGGTGCAAGACGTAAGTACGTTATATTAAAAATCCATCAGCGACCAGGTGTTGCCCCTCAACAAGACATCCGTTGTTCCAAGACAATAAGCATATTAACAAACGCTCCCCTCTGCCAATATATACGAAGGGGGTAGGGAATTGTTATGTATCCCGACCGTATCCCTCTGTTTATTTTGTTGCTGCTGTCAATCACGATTTGGAAATTTTCGCTACAATTAGCGTCGGGACAGTCGCAACGCGAATTTATTGCTAATTCAACGCCGCCTTGTGATTGATGGGCTTCTAGATCGGTCTGGATACGGCCGTAGAGAGGCGTCGCAACGCTCGCATCGCGCGACGCCCGGGCAGGAACTATTAAAAAACTAATTGGAATGTTCCGGACAGCGTGTAGATCGCGCCGGGCGTCGAGGGCGCCTGAACAGGTGAGTCCGTCGACGCAGACTCGCAAATCTGGATTTAATTAATTAAAAAAACTATATACAATATAACCCTAGTATAAACATGCTATTATTTAATATAAGTTTTTCAAGAAAACATGTGAAAATTAAAAAGTAAAAAATTTTCCGCGAATTTTTTTCATAAAAAATTTCGATCCTAAAATAATGTGATCTTATTACACACTTGGTTACACAGCGTCTGGATTATCTTTGCTCGTTGACCTTATTCGCAGTTGAAACGCTCTTTAAAAATAATTAAAAAGGGCGATAATTATATTTTTAAATATTTGTTTAAATAAAGTATAAAATCGCGTTAAATATTATAGTGTTTCAAGTTTAGGATCTCTGTCCTATATCTTCAATAAGAAAATCGACAATATTATTCAGACTAGAGGTTACCGAGTCAAACAAGTCATTCACAAAGCGTTTACAGATGGAATGTAATGATAATATAAAAAATAGCTTTGTCTACAATAAGTCTTGAATTGCATGAAAAATTCATGAAATAAATCATGTGACTGATGTATTTTCATTGGTCTGCTTATTTAAGCTTTAAGTGAGCTCCGTCGCTGAACATCAGAGACTGGAGCCAATTATTACTATAAAAAAATAATCGCAAGAAATTCAGATCGGAATTTGGGGTTTAAGAGATGACAATGTTATGAAATAAAATAGCTGAATAAATTACATAGTTTACTTTGTGATATAAATACATAAAAAATGTCAAAACGTTTGATTACCGTTTGTCAATACTTTTATGCTTAGGAATTTCGTGCATTAAATATTCTGATCATGTGTTTAAATCATTACTAATAAAATCCGATACCGAGTAAAATATGAAAATGTATCTTTTTTTAAATTAGGTTGTATTTATATTGCTTCAGCAATTATTTTTGCTTATTTATCAACACTTAGCTGAGCTAATTACGTAACTGCTGCATTTCTTATTCCTTTAAGTTTGTAAAAGTATCTCTTAAGTTTGGTTTCTACATTACTAGGCATTATTTTTTTCTGAATCTTATTTATATTAGAAACGATTTTTATAAAATCGTAAATATGTTATTTATATTATTGAATGTAATGTATTAAATAATTTTCTAGCCACGAGATACTCACTCGCTGAACGTAAGGGCCTTTATAAACTCTCGAATAGTAGTCTCCCAACAGTATACTCCCAAGCCGTCTATGTATTGGGTTTTGTAAAGAGTTTTCCCTCTTTTGGCCATTGCTGGTATTGGACGTATTCGTTTTTTTCTTCTCTGTGGGTTATCTGCTTATAACAAGTCACAAATAATGCAGGTGATTATTAACCTTTTCCTCCTTAAGGGGAAGGTCTTCTAGAAAGAAGGACAAGGAGCGAAAGTAACGAGATTAGACTATTAATCGGACATCAATTTAGGGTTTTTCTTCCCAGGGAATGCTGGTTCTGTGGTGAGAAATTCGATAGAAACCAGCTATATATAGGCATATATAGATATAAACATTTACATATTATTTTAGAAATTATCAAGGTTTTCTTGGGTTTTTAGCTAACTGAAAAAAAAAATGATCTCATCTACTGCATTTTGAGGTAACCCTCATAGGCATAGGAGCAACAACCTTATTATAGAGCCCTGACCTTATCCAACACCCTTTTTTATTTTATCCGGTCAGCCGCTACGTCGCTCTATCTTCCGGGAAGTTTCAATGAAGCAGTATCCCTCTGTATATAGTCCAACCACCTCAGCCTTGGTTGTCATTTTCTCCGCGGATAGAAAGGTTTATTAACCATAAGCCTTTTCGGTGGCTGACTGTTACGCATCATTGATACGTGAACGGTCCACTGCATTTACTACGTCAGTCCTCATCGTCAAATACGGCTCCAAATATTCGTTTCAGGATCCTCCTCTTCGGGATATCCAGACCCGTATGTTAGGACGGGCCTGATGAAGTTCATATAGAGCTCGACTTTTGTTTTCCTTAAAAGAAATCTTAATCGTAAATGCTATTAAAGTCTAAAGTAGCATTGGTTTGCCAGCATGGTTCTTCTTCATAGTTCAAAATTGGTTTTATTATTATTTGTAATAAATGAGAATTCCTGGACGGCGTCAAAGCTGTACTCTTACATCTAAAATAAATACCTTAACATTTTTTTCATTTTCTGGTCGTTCTAACTTTGATAGTAATATTTGTACCAGATTTTTCGGTAGTCATGTTTAAAATCATGGATTATTCTCAAATCCAATGGCTGTAGTTGGGAAAAGGGGGGGTTCAAACGTAAATTGCGGGGAAAAAAAAACGAGAAATGAAACGAAAAATGTACTAAAATAAAACGAGCTGTAAAAATTGAACGCAAATAGCGAGAAAATATGAAATCCGGGCAAGTAAAAACGGGGCTTCACTGTACAGTAAACCCTCCTATAACGTTCCCCCTTTATAAGGTTTGCGGCGATATTTTCCTATAACGTCGATCTCCCCTATAACGTATTTTTTTAAAACGATGATTAGAATTTTCATAAGAATATTTAACTAATAACATGTTGCATTGATCTTTCCTGCCAGTTTGTTTCGGGAAGATTACGCAGCCAAAATACGAAAGGATATAAACTATAGGCTTCGTCAGGGAACCAATGCTTTCCTTTGTCTTTATCCATCACACGTGTTGGTTAGGTCACTGTTCTCGATAGATCTCAAACTATGGGACCATGCTCCTGTTGTATGAATCAGTACCTAATTTTGATGCGTCGTATAGCAAACACTTTGAGAGCCGGGATCCTTCTAGAACCATGCGAATATGTGGTCACCCATTCTTTCATTGCATTAGCTCACCGCCGAATTGTTCTACATATGTCATAGACCAAGCAAACGGATTTTCCAGCTTTTCTACGACGTTACATTCGATTTACTGATTTCTTTCAAATCAAAAAATAAAATTGATAAAATGGAGTTTACTGTATATGAAACAAATTTGAATTAAAACGCATTTACAGTTTAATTTTAATATTGCATTTTCGGCGTTCGAAAAAAATGTAATATTTTTCTCAGATTTACTGCCTGTATCAAATTTAATATGATTAATGCATTCATCCGAGCGGGGAAAGAATTAGTTTAATTAAATTCTGGGCCATACGCCTATGCGAATATACATTTTTGCATCGCGAAACGATAACTAGACACGTTCCCCCGACGGGTGGCATAAAGTTGTAAATGTAAAAACGTAAGAAATCCACGCCGACCCACCCCGCGCCACTCGATGTACTGGCCAAATTTCCCTCGCTCCTCCAGGAAATGAGATATTTAATTTTCACACTTGGCTTCCCCGGGGGAGAGTTTTCCCCGACGTGCGTCTCCCTCTGGCGAGAATGGCTGCGGTAGTCCCGTTCCCGTCCCGCGCAGTCCCGTCCCACGTTCCCGGAGCATCCGCTAATTGCTACCGTTTCCCTCACAGCATCCTATATGTACTGTGCTCTGCCACTCTCGAATTATAAATCATAATGAATTATAACGGATTATGTTTATTTTCAACATTAAAATTATTATAATCGTATCATGCGAGTGGTAAAATGAAGTGTTTATGTGTTAATGTATTATGTGCCGTGTAAACAATGCGCGTCTATGTTGACGTACTCTGCTCCGCGCCCTGTTTATGCACAACAATGTCAAACGAAGACAATGCGATATCGCGCTATTTATGAGCGCGTCGAAATTTGGGTGCAGGGATGAACAACGTTTTATGAATAATTAAAATTACATTAAGACATGTGTAGATAAAACAATATTTTATTCTGAAAATAATTAAAAATAGCATGGAGAATAAATTATGTAATATTTTACATAAACTTAATATTGATAATAAACTTTTTATATTTAATTTAGGTAAAAATCTAACAATGGTGATTGGTACCTTTGCAAAAAAATTCTCGGCCTCGATTATAATAATACTTTCCGAACCTCAAAATTGAATAAATATGTCAAAAGCAAATATTTTGAAACATTGTTTGAAACTCGGCAAAAAATATTCAGAGGTTTTCTCAAAGCAATTTGATGCTCAGTTTATTCACGCAACTTTCTTATTAAATAAAATAGATTAAGATAATTTTTATTATATATTAATCAATCCATATATGGAGCAGTATTTTGAATATTGAATTTTGAATATTTATATAGAATGGGTCTCTGGGATAGGTCATAATTTTTAGTATCCAAACAAGTGATGTTAAGAAATGTCATAAATGAAAGATAACAATTACGATATGACATCATTAAGAATTTATTCATCAAAATTTTATATGCCCTTGTAGTATTTGTCTCAAATCTTCTAAATGGACATTTTTTTGTATTGTTACAACTATGACAAACAAAAATATGATAATTTTTCTTAAATTATCCCCAAAAATTAAAAAAAAGAAGATTGTATCGAAAATAGACTCCTTCCTACCCTTCTATCAGAATTTTTAAATGCATTTCGACCCTTGGAATCAAGAACGGAGTAAGCTAGTAAATTGAATGCTATACTTAACCTAACCGAGCACAATTGGGAATCCCAAGTTTTTTATTTTTCTCAAATAACTCTTTTAATATAAATCTTATATGTCCCAAACTTTTGTATTTGTCTAAAAAAGTTTAAAAATTGTTCTTTATTGTCTGAAATTGCGAAAAAATAAATAAACACAGCTATATTCGCTGTCGTTGCTAAGCGGGCGATGTTTTTTTCGCTCGCATCCGGTACGATGTGCTGAGTGCGAGTGACACGTAGTGCGAGAGCTCAGTCTGCGGCAAGACATCCCCGAGAGCGTTGTTATTTACGCATTAGTTATAGTAATTTATGAGTAAATAATCCATTTTTAAATAAAGGTCAAGATACTGATGAATTCTTCATCCATATTTTAACTTGAAATGTTTGGGGTCCCTGAAAGGGGTGATGGGTTAAAGCTGGGTACTCGATCATCGATACAAATATTGCTAGGATATGACATTGGGTTAAGCCGAGGGCTAAATATCATTAACTACCCCCAAGATAAGAATTAATAATGTTTTGATTTGGTCTACTGTAACCAAACCAGACAGTTGATGCTATGTTATATTGAAAACATCTACAAAAATTAAAGTCGGAACTTGTAAAAAAAACAACCCTTATTAATTAATCAAAATCTATGACGTTACACAAGCTAAATGAGCTCAACTAGGATGTTTTAAAGCATCATCCTCATTCTCCTGGCTTGACTGTATCAGATCATAACCTTTTGTATCAATAAAAAATATTTAGATAAAAAATATAAATAAAACAACACTGGGGTTGAAAAATGCATTGCTACTCTCTTTGCATCAAAACCCGAAAGTTTTTTTTCTGTTAGTAAAAAGAGTTAACGAAAAGATAGAAGTTAGTTTATTCATAATGAAAAATATGCAATATAATGATATAATAAAGTTTGTCTAAAAATATACAGAAACTTACGACTGAGCCTTATATTAAATAAAAGCAAAAACTCGTTTGTCCCGTTGACTCAAGTAAAAATCAGAATTTTATGATTCGACCTAATATATTATTTAGAGAGAATTATTTATTGTCATAAATTGAGGAAAACATATTTTTATATACGTGTCTATTAATTAATTAATTAATTAATTTAGTAGCCCCTGACCCGAAACGAGTCCCTGTCACCTGAAGGGCATTACGCCATCTCTGCCGGTTCCGGGCCTCCTCCATCCATCGTCCAAGCCCCAACAGGAACGCATCCGCCTCAACTCTCAACGTCTCTCCAACGAAAATATTATGTATATAAAAATATAAATATAATTTATATTTAATAATCTGGCCGGTGTCTACGCGGGAAATGTTACTCAGTGAGATGTAAAGTAAGAGCGCTACTTCCTTTTCAGCGCTGCCGGTGTCGTGTATTGGATAGATGCGGGCGGGAGTGCAGGGGGGGGGGGTTTCGCTGCTAAGCGCCGTGTTGCGCTGCAACTGGCTGCAGTAATTCTGACAGTTTTTTTTGAGGCTTGTCACTTGTTTTATTATTGATAATGTTAATTAATATTCAGTTGCAATTTACTATCATTGTCATTTTTCTATTTTGAGTCAAATTCTCATATCCTTAACCGCTTAGACGCCACGGCGTGCAGGCACGCGATATCGTCTAACCACCAGCGCCACGGAAAACGCTACTACGAATTTATTTATAAATAAATAAATATTTTTAAATGAAAATGAATGCAGAGACATCTCATAAAGGCAATGTGATTGTTAGAATGTCGATATGTTTAGATGTTTTATTTTATTTTGAAGTTTATACGGCGTACGGTAAAAATCCATATAATTGGCTTGGCGATTAAAGTGTTAAAGTTTATAATTATTTTGTTATTTGATCAACTATGTGCTACTTACTAACAATATCTTAATTATTAAAATAAACTAGAATATGTTACGACTCTATAACTAATTTTTTACACAGACTCGTGTACAACGGATTGAATGACGCGCTCTGATCATACCCTAATTTTGCATCACAACCACCCCCCGAGGCGGATATTTCCGCATTTCGCCTTGAACAATCAGGAAACAGGAGGTGCTTTGGTTTGGGTAATATTTTCCGAAGTAAACTTTCTCGTAATAATTACTAATTTACAAGTAAAACAAAGTTCAGCTTGCATTATCTCGTCGCGGCGTTCCTTTTGTATCAACATCCACCGCCTTTTGCACAGTCCATTTCCCCCCTTCTTTTTTTTATTATTCCTCTGCAAAATTCACTCTTTTCCATTATCCAAGGTTTTGATGGTGGCTAATCTTGTTACTAGCCTTTTTACATTATGAATTATGCTCATAAAACCGGAGTTAAATTAAAATATGATTTTTTATATTTTTAAATATCGTTTTCGAGGATAGTTTCTGCGTTAGGCACTTTCCTCTTTAACCCCTCGATTGATGAGTGACTGGGGTCCTTAACTCTCCCAGCATCCTAGGGTTCACATTAACAATTCGAGCAGCGCATCCAATAAGGATTGACCACTTGCTACAGCAATAAATCTCATCGAGACCCCCAGTAGGGTCCTCGAGGGTAGCTTCCCCTCCATCTTGATCTCATATTGATGAGGCGCACTTGTTATACCTCGACAACTATACCTATAATGCAGGCCATACACGTGTGCAACTCGAAGCTCTGAGCGAGCCTGAATATTTAATAAAAGTGCCTGTTTATAGTTTATTTTTTTTATTTCAGGGAGAATCAAGAGTTAACCCTACGCATCGACGCGCGATTTATTTTATTTGCGGGCCACAATAATTTATTAAGTAAAAAAAGCGTTTCATATCTCTGTTTGAGTCTTTGCGGCGGAGTTTAATGTTGTAAAAGTTTTATACATTTTTCAGGAAAAACGCTTCACGGGAGCAATTTGAGCAATTCAAAGCTCCCTTTATCCCACTTCATATTTATGGCTTGTGTGAAAATGAAAGTCGTAAAAAAAATATTCAAAAGCTTATCGATTCCGAGGCAATAATTTAAAATAAAAAACGTAATTGCTGCCATTTTCCAAAAATAAAATGGCCGAATTTATCGCCTTTGAATATTGATGCCGTTATGTGGAATCGCGGAATTTTATTCTTCACGTTCAAATTTACAATTAACGTTTCGCACAGGTATTATTTGCGGTGTGCCAAATGCCCCGTGATTTAATTTCGATATTATTTTCTAATTAAATATGCGAAATTTGAATGCCGAAAGTGTACGGGCCATTTCACAAGAACACAGAAATGTTTGCGGAAACAATTTTGTATTTGCCGAAATCTGCGTATTTTGCTGAGGCAAATTTTAATTATTTGTTATTTTTTTAGTGTGTTATTTAATTCGCAAAAAATAATAGCAACATACGTATTATTTATACATGCGTGCAAAATCAACGCTCCATAAATGAAACGTACGTTAAATATTTAATCAGTTTATATTTTAATATTGCAAAAATACATGCACATCAATTTTGATTTAAATATAAAAAATGTATGTTAATATGAATAAGTTATTTCTGTAAGCCTATATTTAAAATAAATATAGTGGGGCTGCAGTAATCCGTTGCAGTTGAATTATAAAGCACTGTTCCGAGCCTCTTATATTCAAGAATACTTAGTAATCCTGCATATTTGAGTAAAAAGTGTAGCCAGGAAGCTATTTTGTTTCAGTTTTTACGACAGTCGTGTCTAGGGATGTCCAACTTTGTCAGACTACAAGAAGCTTCGGATTTAACTTACATTACGAATAAAAATCACAATGAAAACATTTTTAATGCTCTTGATGTTGTTAAATATATATTATATGATAAACTATAGTTTGACAGTGTTACTCAACAGTAAATAATTAATTTGTATTTTGTATTAAAACTAAGTGTAAAGATATTCTTGGTGTATTTTATCAGTATATATTTTTTTTAGTATAATCCTATAAATCCAACAATAAAATCTTAACAAGGCAAAACAGAAAGATTCCAAAGCTCCATTCAAATATATAAAGATTCTAAAAATGCAAGGGGAATGAGTCTCTCACACTAATATTCCCACCAGTGTCAATTCACGACACTGGTTAATTTTTATTATTATTTCTATTGAGTAAATCTAGCAACCCTAGAACTAACACATCCATAATATCATTAGATTTCACTCGATGGAATTATTATCAATTCTGGTTTATTAGGAACAGGTAAGAAAAAAACTAATTGCTTATCGATACAGATTTATCGCTAAATTGTAATTTTTTGATTACTTTTTCTTGCTTGCTGGCTTTGAAAAAAGGCGTATAACAAAATATTAAGTGGATATTAGAGTTGAACCTCGAGCTGTTTTAGTATTGAACAATGGGTATATGTAAAAATTTAGTACTAAGTAGTATTTTTACTTCTAAGTATCACTTTCAACTTACAGCCTATAAATCAAGGCTCAATATCCAAGGCAACATTCAAGGTTTATTAAAGATAATGATCGAGGTGATTGAGATACTATGCTGATTTAGTGCTCAGCTATTTGAAAAAGGTTGAAGTTGTTGAAGATCACATTAATTATGTATTAAAAAATATCATCAGAGTTTAGTCTCATAGACATTTCTTGAGACATTTTTTTGTAATCTATCTTCGATCTCTTCGATATTCAGGCTTTAATAAAATCACACGGTGAACCCTTAACTAATGAAGAGCTGCTAGAAATGTCATACTATATCAAGAAAATCGTCTCGAAACCTGTTCCCGTACGAAGATTATGAGGAAAACTTATAGCAAAGCCCATCTTACAATCATAGCATGGACATCTTAGAAAAAAACGACGAAGAGAGAGGAGATCCTGTAATGCCTTAGCATAAAATTATAAAAATATGAAGAATAATAAAATAAGTAACAAGCGGGACCGACTCAACAAAGAGGGTGTGAGTCAGTATGACTGCTACAGTGAGTCAGTATTCTCGCTCATATTTTATTTAAAATATAAAACAAATATGGTGAGGTAAAAATACTAAATAATATTATTATGTGACAAGTGGCACGTGCCTCAAAGAAACTGTGAGTCAGTATGACTGCACCGAGTTGCAGCGCGACACGGCGCTTAGCGACGAAACCCCCCTCCCCCCTGCACTCCGCTACTAGCAAGCATCCATTCAATACACGACGTCAGCAGCGGTGGCGAGAAGGTAGGTTTATTTAAAATTCCGTAAAATCTGTCGATCAGGATCTTGCTTGATCAACTGGGTTGTTTTTTTATGTATTTAAGTCGTTCGTGTAACTAAATTTCTTACAATCTTAAACAATTTAACATTTAAACTCTAGAATGCTCGGAGCGTTTCGTAGTAGTAGGGAGAGAGCACTGTATTTTTTAAATTCAATAAAACACCACACGGGACGTTTATAACAAGCACCTTTTTTACTGCGCAATTTAATTATGGATCGACGGACCAGGTTAGAGCACGGGGAAGTGCTTTCGATGCGTGCGAAGACCCTTGGGTATCTTCCGAATATTTTCGCAAGATCGCACGAGGGGACCGGATAAATATGCGAGGCCGGAAGCGGGGGCGGACGGAGGGCGGAGGCCCGGAGCCGGAGTCCCCGACCCGGGCGCCCCGAGTGGGTCACGAGGACCTCGTTCAAGTCGAGTGGAGCGAGTCAAGGGCCAGTTGCCGGGCCGAGTGTTGCCTGCGGTTTTTACACCGCCGACGTTTCGGATAACATTACGCCACTTGTTCCCGGCCGTCTCCCGTAGGATAATTGCTCAGTTTTGGGGGCGGATTACAAAGGATTAGCACGTGGCTGGTGCTCCGTTGCGGTCTCGCGTGCTCGAATATCTAATTATGCGTACGCAGGTACTCGAGTCTGGAGTCGCACGCTCCACTGTGCGCCTGTGGAGTAATCCCGAGCGGTTGAGTCGCCTAAATTACTAGGCTGATCCCTTGTACGTCTGCTTATGAATTATTGGTCGGGATCCTGGAGATTTATCGGGACTGCAAGATTTGAATGTGACAGTCGGATGAATAAGATAACAGTACGCAAAGCGGTAAACCATCCTCGTTTAATCTCCAGCTTAATCTACAAGTTTCCACAAAGAAAAACCGATTATCATGACTATGTCAAATTTTCATACTACAGTGGACTCTCGATTGATCGTTTTTTGCAATAATTTATTATTTTACTCGATCTATTACTTTTGTACCCTGGATGGAGTTGTGGCAGATCGGTCAAACACAGTTCTATCCCTTGCCATCCACCCACAACGCATATAGCCGCTTCGGGCCCGTTCAATCGGTGCAAAAAAAGCAGTTTTTTTCTTGAAACGCGTGATTTAAAAAATAAAACAAAAATTTCTCAAGATAAGAGAGAAGAGAGACATTAAGTAGCCTCCCACAGCTCTTCGAAAGTCGATGCAGAGCGAGCAAATGAGCTGTAGCAAATTACATTGCTGACCAGGTTCATGTATTCGATGGGGCCCTGGAGACCTGTAGGGGAAATGCCGCATCGGACAGCTTGGAGTAGGTCACACAGGACCACACAACGTGGCTGTTCTGTGGTCCTGAAAGTACTGACAGATGAACCCACACAAACAGTACGAAGATGATATAACTCTTAGCCTTAAAGTTACCGTAATCAGACTGATAGGTAGTCCGCCCTTTGGAGGAGGAATCCTACCTCTCCTGATACTTTTCAGACGCGCAAAGCCCGGATAAAGACAGAACACAGAACGTAAACCCAAGTACTGTACGAAGATGCTACGAATCTAAACTCTTTAACCCTTCTACTCCCACGAGGCCGATCATCAGCCTCAAAACTTTCATGAAAAATATTGCTAAATATATTTTTTTTCGTTTAATTTGAATTCATAATGTTTTGAACGATATATTTCCTGTATATTGATACATCATGGATGACATGTTCACAGTTTATGACGATTTATTGTTTTCTAGAAAAAAGGTCCGATAACAGCCGGCGAGTCGGCCAAGGCCAAGCGAACCTAAACAATGGAAGGTACTGGAGATGTAACATTTCATTGGACAAATTTTAACATTTTTTTTCTATATCTTCCATACATTATAGTGCTTCAACAGCAGTTGTTGAAAGTGGGTCGTACGTAATTTTGACTGGTGAATTTTTATTGTGAAATTAGGAATAGTTTTGGAATTTGTTCATACCATTTTTTTTATTTTATATAAAAATGTTCGCAACCCCTGTCCAAAAAACTGATTAGATTATTTTTAAGGTATTAAATAATTATAAGAGTATTTATACAAATTTATTAAAAAAAGTTTTAAAAATCTCTGGAATTTTGCGAAACAATATTATTTTCATTTAATTTTTCATATATTAACTAAAAACCATATTCTATTTTCATTTTCAATTAATTTCTTTAGATAAAATAATTCATTTTTAGGTTAATAATGATTCAAACTCAAAGTTTATTTTGTTTTTAAGAATAAATATTTTTTTCTTTTGTTTGTTTATGTTTTTATTGATACTTGAAGATTAGTTCATATTCCACAGCGAGGGCCCTACAGAAAGCATTATGTTTTTAAATGAATCACTAGCTGAGTTAAAAAAAATAATGAAAACTATTGTTGTTTACCAAAAAATTGCTTGGGATTCTTTGCACATTCTATGCAAAAAAGGCTGGGATTAAAAGGGTTAAGCTTAGCCTTCTAATTACTGTGGCCAGTCAGGAATTGACAGACCCAAATGTCTGGGAAGAAAGAGTTACGATTTAGCCTGGCTCTAATATCAGAAAAGAAGAGATAGGTAGTCCACCCTTTGGGGGAGTAAACCTCTCCTGCCACTGATCAAGAACTGATTCGCGAGACCATTACTCAATGATGTAAAGATTTGCCCTAGAGTGGGAAAATTGTAGTGGGGCCGACTACAATAAGACTGTATTTTTTTCAAGCAAGATCTGATGGTCATCAGCTGAATTTCAAAATCGAGCTGAAGGACCTCAGCAATAATTTAAATTGATGCTGTTGAAGATGTGTAGGTTTATAAAAAAATAAAATACAAGAGTGCTGTTAATGATCAAAGCATTTATCTTTTCTGTTATAAAAACGATTAATCGAGGTTCTATTGTACTGAAAAATATATATATGTATATATATTACCGTTCAGTATTATCAGGTGATGTCATTAAATTTTAGCATAATGGCGCAAGAAGAGAATTTCATAATATCAATATTTAACGGCGACGAGGGGCTAAGTAAAACTATACCCTAGTGTAGCCGGATATTGAATCAAGATGCACTTGCATCTATATATAGTCAATGTCCAGATTGCACTTACTTCTAATCCGTTTCCGTTGTTTCCCGTCGAATATAGTATTCAAATTGACGTTAACGTTATTTAATATGCGTCTGGTTGTTAATTTGGACCATTGCCTGAGAAACTTTGATTTTCATCACGGTGACAATTGGGTCATTCTAATTAAAAAAAAACAATGCAAAAACCTATTTTAGAACGGAAAAGTTATGGGTATAAAATGGGGTCATATTGAATAAGCGAAGAGCTTTTTTATGTATTATTTTGCATCGTGCGGTATTCTATGTGCTTTTCATGGGTCATTCTGCGGGATGATACGTGAAAGGATACTGTCGTTAAGATCCGAACTATTCGGTATACGACAGAGCTTTAAAACCACAGCGGTTACTACTGTCTCAAGTTATAAAACTCATACACGGTCCGAATATAATAACGTATATACATAGAGTTAGTGCAAAAGTTTAGACGTTTTTGTATAATCCTTGCAATAATAGTTTTTTTTATCGAAGCCAAAATGAACTCGAAAGTTACTCTCTACATTAAATTTAATTTTGGCCTAGCTAGCGTACAGATAGAGCTTTAAATAAGTTATATCATTTTAAAATACCGGGACATAAAGCTCATTTACGTCATTTTACTGTAAAAATTTCACATTTGCTACCTGAATGGATAAGATATCCTCAAAATTCAACAAAAATAAAAGTGGTTTACACAACTTAGACCTGGAGATTTTTCATTGACCGATAAACCATGAACCAATCGACTGTATTGAGACATTTGAATCGTATAGAGATAATTTCAGGGTATAACGTTAGGATTCCCCATCTGCCAATTTATTGGACCGTGTTTCAGCGTGTTGTTTGGAGTGTGAGACAAAAGGACGTGACATTGTGGTCTCAGGCAGCACTTAAGGTCATTCAACATTAAAAAAAATATTTTCTTCAGTATATTGAGGGTCGACTAGTTTTCATTGCTTCGTTTAAATGGTCGATTTGACTGCAATAAATCTCAGCGGTTATGCTATATCTAGCACTTCGTGATCCCTTTACGATCTCACTACACCGACAAAATGAGCCTACAGTTCGTGAGACCCTACTTCGGTGTGGTTTTGGTGTACATCTTTTGGAAAGCCATTGCTTTCGAGTTTGGTTCGAGGACATTACTTACTTCTCATCTTTAATCTCTGAGAGACGATGATACTTCTTCTAATTAAAAAAAAATGCACGGATCTATCCTTACAGCCTTGTTCTCGTCGCTCAAGTCATGCAGTATCCAAACTCATTATTTAAGGATTTTCCGATATTTTTAGATTTTCTTACACGCTTGACCAATAGTATCCAAGTGCGTCTGCTATTTGTTGAATTAATCTCAAGGATGCATACTAGAAAATAATGAGAGTGGAAATTGGCAAGGGATCTACAAGGATCAACGAGATCATGACAAAATACATGCCCATATGCCAAGGACGAATCCTTGAACCCTTGAGAGTCGAAGAATACAACTACGAGACTGTCCAGAAATTCCCATATCTCGGTTCACTTATTACAAAAAATAATAAAACCAATTTGGTAGTACGAAAAAGAACCATACTGGCAAATCGGTGCTACTTTGGACTTCAACAGCATCTATAGTTGAGATTCCTCTTAAGGAAGACTAAAGTCACGCTCTACATGACCCTCATCAGGCTCGTTCTAACATACGGATCTGAATGTTGGGCTTTGACAAAACAAGATGAGCGACAACTGGATAATCTGGAGAGGAGGACTCTGAGACGAATATTTGACGACGAGGAATGGAGTATCTGACACAACGAGGTCACAGTCGTCAGAGTGTACAGATCATGTGCTGAGGATGCTGCCGAGAGGGCTTATGGTTAAAAAGCCTTCCTGTCCCCGGAGGAAAGGAAAACCAAGGCTGAGGTAATTGAGCTGTGTACAGAGGGATACTGGATCATTGAAATTTACCGAAAGATGGAAAAATGTAGAGACAGACCGGATAAAATGGAGAAGGGTGATGGATAAGGCCAGAGTTCTACAATAGGGTTCTTGCGCCTATGATGATGATGTATGACAAAAACACGACTTTTCTTTGTATCGATCGGTAATAGCAGATGTTAATCAACTTCGAAGGTCGAAATCCATAAATAAAAGTAATGTTTTGAGTTTGGTGAGACTGAAAGGTATTGCGAATTTTCTAAATATCATTTATTCAGACCACTGAAATAAAATTAATTGTAAAAATGATGCAAAAGCTTCATGTGATGTATTTTTTGCTCCAAGTCAAATTCTACTCTAATGGTATTAATTCAATTTTAAAAGGGTAGAAGAATCATATAAGAACCTAAGAAGTAAAAAAGCCTAAAAAATGATTTTATTTCAAATAAAAAAACGTTAAAATTCATCACAGATGATTATAAATATTCTAAATTCGGATATTTTCATCTGAATATATATTAAAATACTATTGTCACTGTAAAAGAAATGTGGCACACCTTCAGAATTTCATCATTACATCCGGTCACAATTCGGCGATCGGGCAATTTCACAAATCACGCGGATCGGTAATTTTTACTAGAGAGACGTTTAACCCTCCGTTGACCGGACCGGGGGCAAAAAAGAGGAGTCCGGAATTATTGCGTTTTGTGACCTGTCCCCCTGCCAACCCCCCCACCTAAGCAACGCCCCCGGGTGAAATTCTTGCCGCAGAGCGTATTTTTTGCACATTCCTTGTGCAAAAAGACCATTTTTCTCTTTTTCCGTCCTCGAGTCCAGATTGTTTTTCAGGTGAAGTCACTTTTTGGGCTCCCGAAATCTGCGGGCGAAAACTTTCGCAGAAAATGAACCTAATGGCTTAAACAAAGCGTCGAATTATGCGACTCTGCCTCCATCGTACCCCCCCCCCACTCCCGAATTTGCCCGTCGACTCTATCGCCCTAACATATTTATCACGCCGTGGCTCTATTTTAAAAATGAAATGAATTTTTTTTCGCCCTAAGAAGTTTTGTGTTGGATTATCGCCCTGAGCCCTCTTAGAATTTGCAGTATAGTAAATTTACCGCGGAGGTATCATTTTCGCATCAAGTTAAATGAATTCTGCACGAGGGTTACTACAATATATGATCTAAAAAAAAACATATAACCACAAGAAGCACATAATTAAAATAATTTCATTTTCCTCGTATCTTTGAAGAAGTCAAATATTTTTTTATTTTTTATTTAAAGCTATGAATTGAACAGTAATAGATTTAATTTTAAAACAAATAAATGCAGTAGAGTGTTTTGGGCAACGTCAGTTTAATTTTCATTAAAATAACACCTGGTCATATTGAAGAACGAACGATTTTTTCTGTCCTTTTTTTCGAACATAAAACACCACGGCTAAATTCAACGAAACGAAATGAAAATTTGCGCGTTTCTCCAATTTTCGCAAACGTTAACCAGACCATGCCACCATTTTTTGCGAAATTTCTTTTCCATACAGAGCGATTTTTCATAGCGAATTGAAAGCGTACCGGTAAAATAAAAACTAGATTTTCGTACAACCCCCAGGCAAAATAGAAAAGAAAAAAAGTGTGTGTGCGATATGCAAGATCCTCATTTTAATACGTCGATAAATGTAATATATAACGCGATTTCCACGCGAAACAATTTAAATTTTTACGTTCTCGATTTTCCTTTAAATTTATTCCAATATAAAAAAAAATGTAAGGGAAAAATATATACATAATCAGGAAAACGTCTTCGTTTCGTCCTGATGACTCTTAAATGTGCAAAAGATGTTCGGGGATCGTGAAAAATCGAAGTTTAATAAGTGCTTCTGGGTCCACTCGGAATGAAAACTCTTCACAACTTCATTACGCACCGGGAAATGTGGGACGGGATGAAAAAGTGCTCCCGCCTTACGACTAAATAACAGGGCCGGATTTGAAATTCTGCCCGGCTCATGAATTTTATATTTTTCCGCGGGAAAAACAAGACTAGACGCTTTATCATACGCACTTTTTTATACTTATAAAATTGGGGAAAACGTACATTTATTATTAAATAGACATAATATAGCTTACACAATAATTTAATATTAATAATACAAATATATAGAGTATAGCTTTATCAATAATTACTAATTAGAAGTGCAGTACTCGATTTCCACAGCTATATTTGGTATAATTTTAGTCAAAGTATTATATTTCAGCAAATGGCATTTTTGGCCTAGAGTAAAATTTACAGGTTTAAATAACACTAATGAATAATTTTAATATAAAATGTCACATTAACTCCAACGTAACAGTTACAGTAACGTTTGATTTATTATTAATAAAAGATTATCTTATTCGAAAGGCTGTATTATTTTAATTGAAACACTCTGAGGGTCAAAATTTTTTTTTTGGCAAATACCTTAAACCAGGGATGGCGAACGAGTACCCTGCGGGTCATGCAGTGACCCACGTGTGAAATTATGAAACCCGCTTGAAT
>JAGXCT010036805.1:53446-106734 GCA_022495035.1 Philopotamus ludificatus
AATGAAACTTGTAAGCCTTTATTTATTATTGTTTTAAATACTCAACCTATGTGACATGTATTTAATACAAAATAATATCCAATTTGACCCTTGACTTGGGAAAAAGGTTCGCCATCCCTGCCTTAAACCAAGTTTTTTTTTTATTCAATTTAATAAAAATAAGGTATTTTATTAACTCGAATATCAAATCAAACCCTATAGATACTTATAATACATTTCCCAATCAATATCTCTTTTAATAAATTTGTAAAAAAAAAAATTATGAGAGTAACTCATAGATTTGACTAAAAGTTGACATAGTGGAAATGGTTAATAATTTTTTAATTCGTGAGCCCATTGCATAAATAAAAATTATAATGGTAAATGTTTTTTTAAAAGCTCTATAATTAGTGTGATAAAAAATAGTAAACGTGTTTGAAGTTGAATAATCTTAAGAAAAAATCAGTCTTAAAGTAAAATAAAAAGCATTATTAAAATAAAAAAAACACCAGCACCAAAACTGCACGCTTTCTAATTCTCTAGGTTAAAAAAACGAACTCATTTTTGCATCTATATTGATAAAAGAATCGTTCATCCCAAAGGATTCATTTTAAGGTATGGAAAAAAGCCCGTTTTCCTATTGACATATATTTTATGGTGTGGATTAAGCTGATTTATTACAGTCCGCCTATTATAACACAACGCTTATCCCAAGAGTCGACCTTGTAACGTAGATGTTCATATTACTCATTATGACAAAAATATTTATCGAAACCGAAAATAAAATTATCATAAATCAGCGTAATCCGATTTCAAAATGTACCATAATCACTGGTCCCGTACGGGACCGTAGGGCATTGATCGACGCAAATTCGCGGTTTAACTACCAAAAACCAATTGTTTAAAGAATAAAAGTATTTATACTAATTAGTGTGATATTTATTTATTTTTTATACTAGGATTATTTTGTTATTAAAGAGATAATTTGAGTTCATCATTCGGTATTTAAGTTTCATAAATGCGGCTCGCACAACATTTTTAAATTTGTAGCTGGCCCGTTGTAGAAAAAGGTTGCTAACCCCTAATCTATAGGGTGTGATCTGATGTCTTATTAAAAAACTGTTTTAAATAAAATAAAAAAATGGTTCAATAGTGTAAATTACTTTACAGAAATTTTCTAGATCTTAAATAAAACGTATTTATTAGATCGTTTGGATGACAACAGATGTAAATACAGTCAGCTCTCCTATAACGAAGAAAACAGAGCCACGTTATAAAAAAATCGCGTTATAGAAACTAAAGGCACTCATACAAAAATTGTAAATCTTAACGTCGATCATTTTTCTAGTCGCGTATTTTAAACGACCCTATTCAATGTCAATGTTATTTTTAATTATCAAACGGTATAGATACTATTTTTTTAATTAGTGACAACGTGAGATACGTATTTTGACTGTTTAACTCGTTATAGAAAATCGCAGTATAGAAGGGAGCGTTATAGGGGGGTTCACTGTCAAAGTAAAAAATAATGTTTTATTTTATTTTTATATATTTCATTGTTTATAAGGTTTTGGAGATAAGTAACGTGGTGGGATTAAAAGGGTAGGGGGTGCATTTAAATAAAATTGGCAATTTAGGTTTATTCTTTTTTTTTTTATATTTACGTTAGAATTAAAGACTAAGAATGTTATTTGAGAGCAGAGGATTGTGATATTTTTTTTAGTGGTCAGGATGGATTTGGGATAGGCTAAAAACTGAAAAAAAAATAAAAAGGATAAAGAAAAAAAGAGCATTTAAATGGAGTTGAGTAAAAAATATCTAATTTTTTGGCCCCTTTAAGTTAAGTCGATAAAAACAATAGATGTGACGTAGTATGAGGACTACTGTCTTTCTTAAATCTGTGTTAAAAAATGATTACTTAAATTTGTCCAAGTATTAGCTTATGATCATATTTTTTGCGAAAAATCCACCAAAAATGTTATTAAATCTAAATCGCCATTTGATTATTAACATTGTCACTTGATTTAGAAGTGAGATCGTTTATATATTTTTTTTTTCCAACATTTTGTCATATCGCAAGTCGTAAAACGCCGAAAAGACGCTCAATTACGCAACAATGTGTCACAATGGCTATGAGAAATTTCGCACTGCCAGAATTATGGCAAAATTGCTGGTCGCATAAATTGCAGCGGGGGTACGTTTACGAAGCATGAGGGTCGGCAGACAGAGCCCCTAATATTTATTGTTGCATTTCGCCTCTTTATAGTCGTATAAGTTATCGTCACTTGACACAATTCCCGTTGAATATGAAAGAAGGCTGAGGGGCGGCGGGGGTTCAGTCGGATCTTCCGCTTTTCCTCACCGCCCCCATACACATTCTGCACGGCTTCATAGCCCGCAATTACCATAATACACCCCTGCATGTGTTGCACCCCTGCGACCACGTGACCGGAATGTAGTACACTATCAAAAATGCGAGTCGCGTACTACGACGAATTAGTTTGGTTATTGCGCCCTTATTGAATTTTAATGTATGCCAAGGGGAAAGGGGTGAAAATCATTAGCTAAGGGATTAGATTCACACCAATAAAAGAAACATTAAAATCATATAATAATAATTAAAAATGCATAAGTACCGAGTAAATTTGTTAAATAATAATATTTAGACTCCATTTAGTAGGTTTTTAGGATTAAATGCTATAAAGCTTATTTTACCCTTGAATGCAACAGTAGACTCGTCAACGGTTAAATTTTCTTCCGGGACATAATTTTACAAAAAAATATTATTCAGGTAGTCAAGAAAATTGCTGACGTTTCGTGTTCTTATCCTCAAGTCCGTACTTCTATCTGATATTGTTTCAAGGTGTATTGACCAGAAAATTTGGAAGAATCTCTTGCGGGTAAATTTTTTACTGACAAAGGGTATTCTTGAACAATAATCGATCCATTTTTTTCCCATTCTAGATGACAAAAGAATGGTCACATAATAGAACATAATTCTAGAACATTCAATAGCTTCAAACAAAAAAAAATACCAGGATAGCTATTTACACTAAAAAAAGCTGCACGAGGAAAAATTCAGACATACTAGACATAGGAGATGGTGGAAAAAAACTAACATCCAATATGTTTATACATAGGAGTTTAAAGGGTTAAAGAACAACGCTATGCCAAAAATGGGTGATTTGAAGTTTGAAGAAGCGCTGGTACAAGCAAGTGTATGTTTTTTTACAACCAGTCTCTTATGGAAATATACAAATATTTGTCTTTAAATAACTTTAAACATTCTCTTATGAAAATATGACAATTTACCATATATACACAGCACGCTGGGATTATTCGAGGGGTTCAATAGTGTGAAAGTTACATGCATAACAAACTTTTCCGGGACATAGTTAGATTTTCTTGGAAAACTGCATACATTACCATCACGCATTAGCTTTCCTGCATGAGACCGGCTTTGACGCTGCGCTACGAGCTCGCCAAACTTTTCAAATATTCCGAATATCAAAAGGAATCCGATGCTAATAACGTATGCATGTATTAATGCATGCATTGTGGCGAAAAAATTAAGGCAAAATTCTTGAAATTTTCAGCATTATTTACGGCTCAAGTTGGGGGGGATAGTTTCTGTGAAAAACGGCTCCACTGCGCGAATTTTCTTTACGCGGAAGGAAATGCATGTGATAATTCAAGTTAATAGTGTCGCGATGCAATTTTTGCATGAACCAGAGTACGTAGTTATGCATTTTTCAGAAGAGCGCAATTGGAAACTTTGCTCTGGTGTAGAAAGTTTCAAACAACTGGTCCGAACAGACAGAGACGTATGGAAAAATTGGATTGAAAATTCAAAAGGGAATAATAGAGAAAATATTTTAAAATGCATTTTTACAAAAAAAAGGAGAGACAGATCAGATAGCATCGCAAATTTATAATTTTATTATTCATGAGATGCAGAATGTGAGCTCTATATCTTTATCCTCATGTCGTTAAAATGTCATTAGGAATAGTATATTTTTAATAACGGATTTAAGATCACTTTATATTGATCTTTATCAGTTATTAGTTTTTTATCCTTAATTATAATAATATATCGTCGAGTATGAAACACATCGAGGGAGACAAATGATCAACGTTAGAGTTTCTTATTTTAAGTTAGTTTCATATTTAGTATTTATTTTGTTTTCATTAGAAATCTGCCAGATCAGCCGTAAATCAAATTAATATTTTTTATTTATACTTTTTGTTTAATGATAATACAGCATCGCAGATAATTAGGAACATTGATGGTATATTTTATAGTATAATCGAATTGTGACGTGTAATGAGAAATATACTTAATCTAATAAAGGTATACGTTCAGCAGAGTGGTTAGCCAAGGACAAGCCAACAAACCAAAACAAAGCCAAAGCCCAATATTCATTAAAAGAACCCAATCATGAATCCTAGCTCATTGATCATTGCAGAACCAGCTGGACCAAATGAGCCATACATTTGTGGAAAACAGCACATATAGATTGCTGAACTGATCGACTCCCAGAATTTGCATACATTTTCTATAGAAAAACAATGTAACCCATTCAACGCGGCGCGCTAGACACTCATGTGCAAATGAATCAGGTCATCAACGCGGCGCGATTGACATTTATGGCCGAGATTTTAACGCGTTTACAAGCAATCTAGAAAGACGTAAGTCTTGGTTCTTGCTTTATAAATCAGTTTACAAACACTGCTAACAATAAATTGATACTTCGCTCAATGTGTGTCTTTCAGTGAAGGTCAACCGGCCGCGCTTGAGATATTTTAGGACTTAGATACTAGATAATCTAGCTCACATTTTTTCATATTTTAATTGTTTTTTTATTCTCTACTACAGCAAAATGACTAATTCTGATAATGCTGTAATACAGGTCTACAAAATATTATTCACTGTTGATTATCCTTCTTTTAAACCAACGGACTGAAGAAGGCATCGCTAAAATGGTAAAAGTATATTGACAAAACGGGTGCATACTTTTATAAATAAAACTATTCCTTAGTATTAATAAAAATAAAAACATACATACTTAACGATTTAATAATATGATTCATAAGTGAATTTTGAAGTATGCAGTAAGTACCGTATAGGTTTTTTAACCTGCTCCAATCATTGCCTAAAAAAATCATTTAAAAAAGTCTAAAGAAGCAGACTTTTAAGTACTCTGTAAACATCGAAAACACTTATGTTCACAATGCAATTTTGGCTTAAACCATATTGAAAGAAATGTGTTAGTTGGACGCCGGAAGTGGCTGCAAATAGGTACATGCATCCGAAGCGCCCAGTATCCACACACGTACCATTGAGCCACCACGTACAACAATGGCACCGAGAAATGGAAGATGAAGCATCAGGTCAGCGTGTAAATTTGTCTCCAGACGTTTCCATTGCATCCTGTGTCACGTGGCACACGGACGGCACGTGACGTGCCCGAGTGGCACGTATTGACCACTTGCATACGGGCCGTAACTCTTTAACGTGACATCAGCGCCGCACTACGGAGGGTCGTTACCTCCCGCCGAGGGGGCAGATGGCAGCCAATGAATACGCGATCCGGCGGGGTGGGAGACAAAAGAGACCGGAAGTCGGAAAACAAAACGGATATAGCGGATAGATACAAACTACTTAGAGCGGATTGGAAATAATGGTCGGCGATGTGTCAAAAAATTCAACGATTTTTCTTATACTTTCTTTGCTTTCAGTGCACAATTCGTTTTCGTTTATTAAATGAGAACCATGAGGTAAATGTTCCTCCAATTCATTTAATCTTTTAAATAAGTTTTAAATTGTCCTTAACGTCAGTGAAGCTTCATAAAGGGTATTTGGGGCTATCTTTGATGGGGGGAAATAGTGTGTCGGTCGCAACGATGAGCCATACCGCTGAAAAGACTTATACTTAAAGATAGTTAATGTACTCTTCTATCATTGGGAGAAAGAAAGATCACTGCAGGAGGCTGGAGGAGGAGGAAGCATGGTAATAAATAAGACAGGGGCCTTACGTCCAGTTGTAGTTGGTCATTTTTGACCATCAGTTGTGATCCAGTCTTTAGTTCTACAAGACATGCTCTGTACTTTATTCATCAGATGATAATTAAAGTATGTTATATAAGAGAAAAACTTTTTATTCCAACATATGCTAAGATGGGAAGTTATTTATCAGGCAAACATTTTGTTCGAATACTGTAAAAATATAAAGCAACAACTAGAAATATAAACATTTTAAGAATCTTTAACTATCTGACAATCCTAAAAAGTGGTTTTAATAATTTAAAAGTAGGGGATTTAATCTAAAAAACTCATACAGAAATCGAATCAAAACAGCATAACTTACCCCTCTATCGACACTAATGGTAAAAAATGGTAAAAAATTACATTTGAGTGTACAAAGGGATGCAAAAGGCATAATATATCACGGATTTTTTAAATGTGGGTATGCAATTACAAATAAAGTATCCTGTGTTCAATTAAAAAAAATGATTTCAGGAATATTGAAACACGAGAACGTCCGATCTCATTCGTCGAAAATGAGTGAAAATAAAATAAAAAAGCCTGGATAAAAAACTAGTATTAAATACAACTCTAAAAGAGTGAAAAGTGAGAGTAAAAAACGCACCTTTGAAGAGTGAAAAAATGCTGCGAGGGATATTTGGCATTTAATTTTAGTCGGATGGTATTAAAAAAAAATAAAAATAAATGATAGAGTATATCGTATCGATTTTTAGATTCAACTCTTTCAATAAAAATGTAATTTTCATTCAGTCTAATAAATAAAATAGAAAAAAAAATGTATTTGTAAATATAAGTCATTTAACCTATCCCTCAAGACAGCTCGTAAACATTCGCGTCTCCCGAAGGGTGTCTCTCAAAGACCCCAACCATTTCAAGTCAAGATATTGATGAATTTTTCATCAATATTATGATTATTCCAATAATAATAATTGTTATCCATGATATACTTGATATTTTGAACACTCAGATTTGGCATATCGTACCGAATGCGAGCGAGAAATAAAATCGCGCCCGTGGCAACAGAAACGAATACTATTGATTTTTTTTTCATTATTGCGGACAATAAAAGTAAATGTTCATTTATAATATTAATTCTTTAGACTTTTTTATACAAATATAAAAAGTTTGTGACATGTAGAATTTATATTCAAGAAAAATCAAAAACTGTCTTAAATAGAACCATCCTAGGTTGAAAAATATTATTTTATGAAATAATACAATTTTTTAACGGCAATAAAAACGAGTTTATCAGAAAACTGATCTAAAATAAGGGGGGGGGGGATTGAAAAATTAAACGCAAAAGAATGAAAGGGGGCAATTATTATCAATAAGTTTAAGATGAATATATTTACATGATTTAGTAAGTAGTAAAGTATTTAGCAACGATATGGGAATGCCAGTACTATAAAAGTAATTGATACAATTTTTTTATTAATACCCTAATATTTTTCATTATCGTTAGATTTTTAAGACGAACCCAAATTCTATTAATAACATGTTTGATTTTGTTTGAGTTTTATAATTATATTAATTAACATTGTTATAAAATATTAATATTCCGCTGTAGTAACCCCTAATATTTAAACAAAAAATCGACTCTTAAATCTCTCTAGTCATGCTCGTATATTAGTGATTTTTACATAAAACAACGCATCCATCAGTTTGTTGGATTACATTTAATTATAGTAATCATGTTAAGAAACATTGTGAAAATGTATAATAAAGTTATTAGGTTAAAAATATATGTCTTCAAGGATATAATATCATGGCTCTGGATGTGTGCGTGATGAATAAGAGCAGATTAGTCTAAAGCAATAATGAATAATAAATCACATGTGGACTGACAGCCCACTATTATTTAAGTGGTTTTTCGTTTTCCCATATTTTTTCCTTCGAGACATTATGTTTTCCGTGAAACGGGACGTAATCTTGTCATAGGCGGGGTCTTAGGACGAGAGGGGGACACTTAAGACCTCTCGTCGGCTCGCCGACATTGTGGATTTGGGTTTCCATAAATGAATTATGTTTGTTAGACGGCATTACAATAATTATATTTCATTTAATGGCCGGCTCGGACGTATAAGGTTGCGCGAAATAATAAAAATTATGTTTTGGCGCCGAATTTTTTCCGCGCCATTTTTCACGTCATGAAATTTCAATTTGTAAACCGAAACCATTAGTCGTACATTCATGGCGGAAATTATGCTATTTCCAGGGCAAATGTATTAGTGAGGAATTTTCGCAATAAAACCTAGATTTTCATCAAAAGGATGGTATATGTATGTCATTTCTTTGACGATGTCGGAAATGATGAAAAAGAAATTTCGGGCATTGTCGTGATATTACGAAGGTTTTTCCATAATCATCAAATATACATTTATGTGTGCGTACTCACGATTTTGCTTAGAATAAATATTCATACCTGAAACAGAAAAACAAAACAATATATTAATAAAACGGTACGTATAAATTCGAATCGCATACGTGACAGATGAATATTACGAACGTCTGAGCATTACAAAAACTCATGTTTTGCAAACATAAGTTTTCATTTATAATACACGTTCATACGTTTTTATTTCATGCGGTTTATGGCAAAAATGCTGAACATGAATTGGATTTTTTTTGCTTTCATCCAATCCATGAATATGTAATCCATTAAAGTACACAAGGTTTTTCATTTCTTTTCATCAAAAAAAACGCAAATGTTTGGACAAAATCTTACAAAGTCAGAAGCACTTTCATTTCTGATTCATTGACATATTTCATCCATCGAACATTTTCTCTAAGGATAAATTAAAAATTCAAATCGAAACAATATTTTCTTTCATGAATGATTAAAAATCCGATTTATAACCCACCCAATTGAATTAAATCTCAATTTAGTGGGCATAGGAGAAAAACTAAATTGTGGATTTAATTGGTCGTTATGTAAATTAATAGGTCGTAACCGAGAATACATAGGGAAGCATTTGGATTATTTTTTTTTATTAATTTATGCCTACTAAATCATTACACATTACAAATACCTACAAAAATTATAGCATAATTAACCAAATATTATAAAACGATCTCTTTTCTGGTATTTTATCGTATTTAGTATTTTATCAGATATATCATAATTAATTTATTCAATTTAGAGTATTTAAGAATTTATTTTAAAATAATATTTAAAGCTTGACATAAAGGGCGACACCTTTTTTCGTCGTCACTAAAAAATATCCTATTATTGCTATTGTCGTTTTTATTCGACATTTAGAATGGTAAAGATTAACACAAGGTAGTTTTGAGCTAATATTTAATATATCACATATATTTTTAATTCTACTCTTATTTAGATTTTGGGAGAAAAATGTCAATACTAATATTTTTTATCAAAAATGTTGCATTAATATAATTACTAAAGAAAATGGGAATAAGTTGAGATCTAAATATAGTCAACCGTACTATAGCGCTCTCTACTATAGAGTAGCGTGAGCGACAGTACCTCTTATAGCGTTTCCTTCTGAGCGACGTTTTCGCTATAATAGAACAAGGTCATTTAAAAGATGTTACTGAAAAAAGTTTGATTTTAAAAAAATATATACCAAAAAAACCCAACCCCAAATTTTGAATGGGTTTGATCCTATATACGGCGGGTTTTCCTATATTGGCGCTATAGAAGGGTTGACTGTATATAATTAGGCAAAACATGATATCGATATTTCACGTGTTAGTCATGCTAACCAAAAGAGAAGCAGAGAAGCTAAGAAGGCCGTCAATTAATGACGATAGATAAGGATGTTAGTAGTATTACCCGGAAGGCAACGAAGGATATCGAAAGGTAATACCGTATGGTCGATTTGAAGTGGAGGAGGGGTTTTAGCCGGTAAGAATCCGGCACTACCCCCTGAATGGGGATGTCTATGAAGATTCTCCCTCCTCCAGCAGGAAAAAAAAGTTAGGCATATCACACGAGTACTCAAGTAATTGAATAGATTGAAAAAGTCCTACTGGGAAGGGTCTTTATCTGCCTTGTCTACTACAGTGGAGATATGAACCATCAGGGCAGAAGGAATGTAAAGGTTTGACGCATTTTAAATCACCATCTACGATCGGTTGGAAAATAAGGATAACATATGAGATTGCCAATATTTATTGACAGAATTAATTCAACAGTTTTGAATATTGATATTGATCTAAAATGTCGGAATAGCTAAGAGTAGATGAATTATTTTTTATAAAAAAAAATGGTGTTCTATGAATATATTAGGTTGTCCAGATGAAAAGGCGTAATTTAAATAAGAGACTTGAATAAAAAAAAAATCCTCATACATTCTCGGTAGAAACAACCTTTTCCATCCATTTGATAAGTTTTTTATGCCGTTAATAAATGTACTAGGTTTGGAAGCAAAACATTCTTAAATATCTCTCTACTTATTTTAAAGATCGATATTTTTCTGCTAAATATTGTTGCATAGATCGAAACAAATGATAATCTGAAGGAGGAAAGTCAGGTTTTTTTTAAGAATGAAGAATAGTATCCAATCAAAGCTCTTTCATTTTATTAATAATCATCTTCGATGTATGACGTAGGGCATTGTCATCATCATAGGAGCCTTATCCAACACCCTTCTCCATTTTATCCGGTCTGCCGCCACGTCTCTCCATCTTTCGGTAAGTTTAGATGATCTAATGTTTCCATGTACACAGCCCGACTACCTCAGCCATGGTCTTCCATTCCTCGGGGGTCAGGGAGGCTTGTTAATCATAAGCGTTTTCGGCAGCTGACTATCTAGCATCCTTGACTTGTGACTGGTCCACTAGAGTCGGGCAATCAAATACGGCTCCAAGTATTCGTCTCAGATTTCTCCTCTTTAAGATATCAAATTTTCGCTCACCTTGTTTGTCAAAGTCCAACATTCAGACCCATATGTTAGGACGGTTTTGATGAGGGCCATGTAGAGGTTGGGTTTAGTTTTCCTTGAATGGAATCCCGCATGGTTCTTCTCCGTACTTCTAAATTTATGTCATTATTATTTGTAATAATTGAAGCAAGATATGTGTATTTGTATCTCATCATAAAAAGCACTTTTTATTCTGTTCGACGGAGGGTTTGGTTTTGCTACCTGCCTCATTGCTTGAACGTTTAGAGTACCCACTTTTCGTCCTCAGTCACCGAGTAGTATAAAAACTCAGTTTTTGCCTCTTTTTCGATGATTTTTTCGCATATGCGATTGCGTCCATTTACGCCCTTTTTGACCGGACAACTTAACACATTCGATATTTCATAGAATTCTAACAGTTTTTCGTTGGATATGGAGAATATTATTTGATATAGATCAATAGAGGTAACATAGTTACTACTAAGATATGAAGTATATTATTAGGTGTAGTAAAAAGTCATGTCTTAATTTCAAAGGGTAGTTTTTAGTTCTTTGACGAGTCAAGACGTGTTATTTTTATTGTGTGCTTGTCGAGACACGTCTCCGTCTGTGTTCAATACAAAGCAATGGACGAATTTGTTCCTTCTCCGTCGCAAATATTACAAGAAATATTTGCGACATTTATGGAGACGTATTAGATGTCAGAAAATATCAACGCTGGTACAAAAAATCCAAATCCCAAAATTTTGACTAAAAAGATGAGCCTCGAAGTGGACGACCTTGTACAGTAAACAAATCCGCCATAAAATTTGATAAAAACCCAACTGCAACCATCAAAGAACTGTCAAATATAACCGGCACAAAGTGGTCCATTATTCAGAAGTGTCAGAAATGGGAAAGATTTGAAAAGAAAGAATTTTGGGAGAAAATCTTCCTCCTCCACGATAATGCGCGTCTCCATGTCGCAGATTTTTCCCTGAAAAAATTGGATGAGTTGGGTTTTTGACGGCTTTACTGCATCCTGCTTACTCGTCGGACTTAGCCCCTTTAAACTACCATTTGTTTCGTTCTATGAAACACTTTTTTAAAAATAAATCATTTCAAACTGAAAGTGAAGTGAAATCGGTCATTTCTGTTTTTTTTTTATTTCCAAGTCAGCAGAATTTTTCAAGAAAGTTTTTTTAGATTTGGAAAATAGATGGCAGAAGGTTATATAAAAAAATGAATTAGAATTTTATTGAAAAAATACGACAGGACTTTTTACTACACCTAATATTATTTTAAATATTAAAAAATATATTCGTTTCAGCATTTTTTTTAATAACCCTTCTTGTTGCAAAGGGTTGTTATAAATTCATGGAATACCTCCATATACGAACTTGACCTCTAGGGTTCAATCACAGGATGGCCATACGACGGTTATTAACCATTTGGCGCATTTACACGACTGCTTTCGTTGGTCAGTGCCCAATGCGGCTATCACACCTTAGAGACAGACTCTCCCACGGCTGCGGCCAATAAAAACATAGGAGTTTGCCTGGGGCCTCTGGCAGTCACCTCCTAACGATCGTTAGCCTAACGACGGGCCCGTTACTCGCCGTAACGTCGTTACGTTCAACTCGTCCGCAGCCGGGGCGCATTCTTGCCGCGGAATTAACGCCGTCGGTATTAAAGGCGTTATCGCCGAACGATACTAGGGCAAAAATTTTAAGCACCCAAGGCGCAGACATGAATTGTTTTTATTTGGGAACCTTATCAGAGTGATATCTCAAAGGAATCCACGCGGATAACTGAGAATATCACATTAAAAATGAAATATTTTTTAAACTACCCTTGTTTCCGTAATCGGACAGTCGGTCGCATTTTTAAAACACAGGGTCTCATTGGTACGTGCAGGTATAGAATTAAATTAATTCATCGCCATTTGTTATCAGGGAGGGCTGCTCGTGACATTAACGAGGCCACGTCAACCGATAAAACCGGACGTCAGCTCGCATAAAAAAATGCACAATGCGCAACACTATTCATTCGTTTATTTTTTCAGACGGATCTCGCATGAAAAAGATTTTCATTATGGCGAATATATCTGAATAAAAATGTTGACTCGTTGCCAAGAGCCAGGAATTTGTTGGCGGAGATACATCAAATTTGTAGTGCACCATCATACCGTAGTTTTTGCACTGTGAACGCCGGAAGTATTCCATTTGCTTATGGGATTGGACCATAAACTTTATGGTCAAGAAAAATAGATGAATTTCAAGTGGTAAAAGAATCGAAATATATTATTTCAACATCATTCTGTATGTGAGACGTGCATGGCACTGAATGAGATCCAAATTAACCCTGCGAGGGGAAAAAATATTAATGACCCTCACAATACCCCAGCAACGTTACTTGCACTCATTTCAAATTAATAAGACGAGAATAGAACGGTTTTTCTATTGAAAGTACCGGTCTAAATATCTCATACAACTTCGATTGTTAAGATTGGATAGGGGATATCATCAATAGGTCTGTAATGATTGCACTCAACAAAGAAAGTCTCAAGAAAGATGATTTACCCTCTCTATTATATAAAAAGACAATGAACAAAACTAAATATGTTCATGATATATTTTTCTCCAGCATTTAAACATCTTCCAAATATAAATATTGATTTGAAAGCGGATAAATTTTAATTTTTCCTCGAGAATTTGAATAGCTCCCATAACTTTTACCCTTTCAAATTTTCAGTGAGAGATTATAGATCTGCGTTATTGTGGTTTTCGTCTGAATTCAGACCCACTCCCGGTCGTTAATTAAATTAATCGGCCGCAAAATATCGACGTTGCGTATTAATGCCAAGTAAAAATTTGCCTCCACAGTAACACACCGACCGGGGTAATTAAGACCCTTATCTGGTGTTCGCAGTGTTAACACGGGCTGTCTGAAATTCGGGAAATTTGCGCGAGATTTATTGGGGTTTTTTGCCGTAATTGTCGTGCAATTTGAATGGAATTTAATTTGAGTTGGTAATCAAGGGTTAAGGCGAGCGGGGGTGCGGTGGAACTGGCATCGGGGGGCGGCGGGAGGGCATCCCCGCGAATAAACGCTGCGAATAAAATCCTTTGCGCTAATAAAGTGAGCCGTTAAAAATATTTAACTTTTAATTTGTTTAAACGGAACGCGTTACATAACGATTATGAGCCCGCGTTAATAGAGGCGAATCTCGAACCAAGGTCAAAAATCGGCCTACCGGCACATCGAGATGATAAATCTCGTTTTTATGAGATTAAAATATGTTTTTAAACACTAATAAAAACTTGTTGATAATCGGCACAACCGAATCAGCATATCGCCACCATTGGCGTTACAGCTCTAGCGTAGTGCCCTGGTCACATCCATCACCATTCTCTACTTCTTCAGATCCAGATCGACAATCTTTGTTCCAACTTTACGCTGTACACAGTCCAGCCACCTTAGTCTTGATATTTATTGACCATAAGCCTTTTGAGAGGTCTTTACATGCCCATCAGAGCATCTGACTATGATCGAAATTTAAGCAGAACTCTAAGTTATTCATTTATCACTCGATTTGCTCAGTTAGAGCCCAGCATTTTGACGCGTATATCGAGCATTTCAATGTCGAAGCTGTAGCGACTGTACAAGAATATACCGGTCACAGCTGTCGTTAGAATTGTCAGTGGGAGACTGGTCAGACTCCAGTGGGCCAGTCACGAATCAAGGATGTTGGACTGTCAGCCGTCGAAAAGGCTTATGGTTAATAAGCCAACCTGTCTCCACAGGAGGTCTCCTGAGAAATGGAAGACCAAGGTTTAGGTGGTTGCGCTGTGTACAGAAAGATCTAGCGGGTGGCCCCTCCGTGGTGCTAGGTGTGAGTAAGAGGATGGGTGCAGGTGGGGACGTCCCCTAGAGCAGACCGCGCTCCGGGCAGACCCGCGAGTCAACTTGCAAGGCAGATCACCACGGTTTCTCCATCCTCTGAAACTAACAAAGGGACCCTTGGCGAGAGTCCCCGCCGACGGTGGTGGTCCCCGTTGACGGCGGTGCGCAATGGGTTCCTCTTTGGCGACGGAATTCCCCGTTGTCACCCTTTGCATTGGAAGAGCAATTAACTCCCAGTCGAACTTCGCGGTCTACATGATGAAAGGGGCTAATAGCAAGATCTGATGAGAAGATGTACACGCAGGACGAGGTGTGGGGTCGCTCCCGATCACCTCTGGGTCTTCCTTTTCCCTGGTTGACCGAAGTCCGAAGGCCTCCGTTGGACGTATGTTTGGCGTGCCTATCTGTAGAGCCATAATCAATTTGAACAGATGGAGACTGCATCATTGAAACTCACTGAAAGATGGAGCGACGTAGTGGCTAACCGGATAAAATGGAGAAGGCTGTTGGATGAGGCCAGGTAGAGCCCTGGCCAACAGGGTTGTTAGGCCTATTATGAAAGAATGAATGAATATCGAAGATTCAAGAAGGGTTGATGATCCCGATTTTGGTCTTCCTTGGGAGCAGTCCCTATGGAATATGCCTCTGAAGTTCAAAGGAATATTAGGTCAGTTCTGTAATTTCAAGCTATCAAAGAGTCGATATGAGTAAATTTCTACTAAGATTAGTAACCGTACATGTAGACTGTAAGCTGTTGTAGAAGGTTTAGTGTAAAGTCTGGTATTCCTCATTTTTACATAAGGCATAGAAACCTAGACCATAAAAAAATCTTTGAAATGTGATGCTCATGGATCATCATGGCTCTCTAAGCACACAGACATTTTTGTCTTGAAAGAAATATGGAATAAAAAAATGATCTCTCAACTATACGATGTATCGCTACATTGGATATCTCGCTAGAAGAAAAGACAGCCTGGAGCAGCAGTCGCCCTTGATAAGGAAAAGGGATCCAGGTAAAAGGGCTGGCTAAGTGAATACGCCATGGAATCCACCGTAGTAACTGCGATGCAAGATGTGGAGTGTAGAGGATTCTGGAGAGTTACAATCAAGAATGGTCACCATCTTGAGACACGAGGGTCATCGACAATTCAAATGGCATCCGCAGTAGGCAAAAACTCTATCGACTAATTCATGATGATGCCGTTCATTTCCATATTTCATCACCTCCTTTAAATGATCTTGAACAGGAGACACGCTAGGGAATCACTCTAAACTCCATGTGTCTATAATGCCTTTGAAAGCTCGGAGTAACACTAAATTTAGTGTTAGGTCGCACTACCAGCGTCGTTTATTGGATGGATGCGAGGCAGTAGCGGGGTAGGGGAGGGGGTCGCGTTGCTTAGCGCTGAGTTGCGCTGCGACTCGGAGCAGTCCCGCGCTGTCCATACTGAGTCACTTTTGAAATAAACGTTTTTTTAATTTTTAATCTTTCGCTACATATGAAATAATAAAATAATCTTGTCCTTATCACCTCGTCTAGTTCAAGCCTGTAAATGGTTTCGTACGTGGATTTAAAACCGATGAACAAGTGTTGCGTCTCGATATTGAACTTCTACGTCTTTTCCAAAATCTGCCAGAGAGAATACTTGATCAGTCGTGTACCTTCCAGGAGAGGGGGGGGGGAGTAATCCCCACTGATACTATTTCGCTTTCTGTGTATTGATCCGTTTATAATAATATTGCTAGTCGAACTAACTCCAAAAATAATACATGGGGAGAATATATATTTAAAAAAAATCAAGGATGATAGATTATACAGAAAAACTCATTATCTTTTATTTAAATTATATAAAGAGTTTTTTTTAATTGAAAAATGTTTAGAATGTTCCAAAGTTTAGTATAGTATATTTAATTTCCGTCGTATCATTAGTTGAGATAATAAGGGGTGTACTATTTGTATATGAAAAAAAATATATATAAATCCTTTCGCATAAAATAATAAATAACCTAATAAATTCATACTGGGTTATTGAGGTGGAATCCATCACGGAAAGGATACCATTATATATTTTATACGTATACATAGTTGAGGGGCGTAACGATATGAACGCCGTAGGGGTGGTTTGATAGAAGAGAAAGAAAGAGGCACCGGATGGTCAATAAAAACCGGCCACGGTCAGCGTTATGAAAGGATATTCAGTCTCGTAATGATCCTCGTGGATTCGATAGTCGGGGAGTTTTCGGGTTGCACGGTTACTATAAATCTATAAATTCATAAAAACCGGTTTTGCGTTTAAATCGTGCGAATTTCTGGAATACAAATTGAAATGCGGCGGTGGTACCCGCGAGCCATCACCGGCCGCGACCGCTCCTTCCGGTCCGTCCGGTTTCGAATTTGCGAACCGACCGGAGTTGGCGACCCTCGCCGCATCTTGGTCACCGAGTCGCGTGAAGTGGGTCGGGTCGCGTCATAAACCGACCGGATCCGTGTCCCGCTTTACGACCGCGGCCATTACGTATACGCGGGATCGATGTGCGTCGTGGCTCGTAAACCGGACAATACCGGATAACCGGACATCCCATTCCCCGCCGCGCGCGCTCCCAGCTTAGGGGTCATGCCGTATAAAAGCGTGACGGCGATGATGAACGAGGCCGCCGGTTTAGCGGTTTTTTATTGGCGCGAAAATCACACTTGATCTCGGGCGAAATGAAAGCGTTTTGATTTATATATATTTTTTCCTAGGGATAATGAGATGGGATTACTTGGGAAATACCTTTTGGTTGTAAAATATGGAAGCATGTTACAAAAGGTCATAAATAATAAAGTGTCGTGTTGAACATTGCCTCTACTCAAAGAGGAGTAGAAACTGCTAATTACATGCGAGACCCGTATCGGATGTACATACGCATGTGAGGTACACAACATTCCTGGTGGTTTCGAGCCAAACCCTACGAAAGTAAGTCAGAAAATCTGCTAATCAACTCGGTAGTAGTTCGCTTAACGAACACTGTTTAGTAGACGGTACGGCTAATTAATCAGATTTATGATAGACATTCCGTCTCGTGTTAATAGTAAGTTAGACGGTATACACAGAGCGAGAGAGGGGGTAGATATCGTAAAAAGTTTTCCGACGCCTTATTAGCACAAAGCGTCGGAATCAATAAGCCTCGCATATCTGATTAACGGAGATGGGATACACGGACGTAAAGAAAAAAAATGTTGAGGCAGAGTTGGTGACGTAAGTTCTTATTATTTTTTTTATATAAAATAAATATTAACTAAAGATAAGCACCTCATCAATGTCCATCAAATCGAGAACCATTTTATTGGTCCAGATTCCTTGATTCCATCATAACCCCAGGGCAATAAAATATGAATCATCAGCCAGATCCAAATACAGTTCGATAGAGTCACTCCTCCTACAGCGCCAAAGTAGGGACCATGCTAAAGAAATCCGCCTTATAGAAAACCTTAAATAAAATTTGAGGTTACCTTTTTTTAATTGTTTTTTGTAAGTTGAACAAAATTAATACCCTTATTTCGCCCGGCAATATATTATTTATTAACCAAATATGTAATTTAACTTTTTACTTAGTAAAGGACTATGATAGTCCTAAGGGACCTCAAGTATTCCAAGTCAGGATATTGATCGATATTTTTTTTAATTAATCAATGACTCGTAAATGACAACGCTATCGGCGATGTCTCGTAGCAGACTGAGCTCTTTCAGTACGTGTCACTCGCACTCAGCACGTCGTACCGGATGCGAGCGAGACAAAACATCGCGCGAGTGTCAACAGCAGAAAATATTGTTGTTTTTATTTTATTTAGCAACTTTTATTTAGACATTTTTATGTTTCGCTCATTTTTGCAAAATACCGGTAAAAATTGTAGTTTTTGTATAATAAAAATAACTCCCAAACCTTTCAATCGATTAACTTAAAAACTGGAACGTAGCTTCTTTATATTTGTCTATGGCTTTATAAATCATCAGATCAGTATTTATTGTATAGGTGTATATAAAAAAAGGTCCCGACCCATGCACCACTGTTTTAACTTGCTTGGATTATTTACGATAAAAGTGTCGCCGAATGTCTTTACCTGATCGTTCGTTAGGTGAGAGGGAAGATAAATTATGTAAGAGTAAGTAAGACAAAAATGTGCCATTTCAATCTCAAATATTATTTATGTATGAATGAGATTTTTTGAAAAAATACGCAATATGTTAATTTCTTAATTCAGCTTCAAACCATGGACAACATTTTTATAAATTTATTTTTCAATAATTAAGATGCCAGTTGACATCTTTATGTGAAAGGTCGGACAATAATATTATTATAAATACGTTTTTTACAATTTTTTTTGTATGAAGTTCGGAGGGTCTATAAACACATATATGCTGTGTTGCCGGATCATAAAGAGTTAAAGAGTTATTCTAGAAAAAGGAAAGACTTAGGTTCCCAACGGACCCCATTGGCACGATTAGGTTAAGTAATATAAAAAGAACTCTCTCACTAACGTTCGGCCATACACGTTCATTAATTTCCTAATGAAAATGTTTAAATTAAACGACAAAAGCGTGTGCATTAAGTGGGCAGCTAACAAATATTTTTATATATCGGATCGGGCGCCGAATTACATTACGACCGCTCATATCCCGCAATCTACAGGGGTCGCCAACAACCGGCACGTTTCATTGTTGCCGTTCAATTATTGGTAGGCAACAAAAGCGCACGACATGCCGGCCACATTTTTCACTGGGACTTATTCACTAGTAGCAGACCCTTTTCGATGGCACAATGGTGCGAGCGTCCGGTATCGGATGCGGCTCACAATACGTCCGATCCCATGTACCGATACCGGCCATTATTAATACGTATGACGTACACGTACGTCACGGGAAGCGAGAGGAGAGCGGGGAGCCGATTGGCCCTCTTTATCGGAAAATTGGATCGTATATATTGGAAACTATCACGGGAACACGGAGCGGCGTCTTAATCTGCGTTTGGGGCGCCGTCTAATACCGGGAGTAAAATCCGGATCTCGACGTCCGGTTCTCAACGCGGATACATTTATTTATTTTTTTAGCAAAATCCTGCAATTTTTCGATCCCCTCCCCTGCCCCTCTCCTCATCCACATCCACGTGTGCTGAATTTATTATATTACGCCGAACGTTTAAACGCAGAAACGTTTCAAGGCATTAGTGTAATCCCGCTCGGATATTTTCATCACGTTCGTATTATATTATGCATTAATCTTGTTTGCTATATTTAACCGCAAAATTACATCTTTTGTGAGAACCTTCAATTACGACAGACCACAATTTCACATTCTAGACATTCGAAAATTTAGACGTGCCTGAATAATGTATTTCGAGGGCTCCAAACTAATATTCGCCCTTCAATCATACGCCGCAAATGCAAAGTCAGACGATAACGCGCGTGCTATGCAAATTAAAAAATGTATTAAAAAATATATTTATTTATTTATTTCATAAAAAAATGCATGATTGGCATTACAGCTCGCCAATTACGCATAAAAACATAAATTAACATCTATATCTGTGAGGTTGTTGAGGAGAGTAATAGCTCTGGTTGCCGGAGAGTTTCCTAGAGCAACTGTCCTCACATTTGGCGGAAGAAAAATGTTAGTGAGGTGGCGCCCATAAGGGCAACTCGCACAGTACAAGGGCGTTATAACTCTTAATTATTGCTGGTGTCCTTCCACACGACCTTGCAATCCAGCTGAGGACTGTCAGTTTTTGCTTGAAAAAAAAACAGTTCTGTTGTGGTCGGCGCCACTACAATTTTCCCAATCGAGGGTGAATATTTGGAAACTTTAAAATCATACGTCTAAGAATTGGCTCTTGATCAGTGGCAGGAGAGGGTAGGATTACTCCCCCAAAGAGCGGACTACCTATCTCTTCTTTCGCAATATCAGAGCCAGGCTTAATTTTAACTGGTTCTTCTCAGACTTCTGGGTCAGCCAATTCCTGACTCGCCACCATAATTTCAAGGCTAAACTTAAAGATTTAAATGTTATAGCATCTCCACATTGCTCTGTGGTCCTGTCTTTTTCTGGAGGCTGCACGTCACGACCTAGTCTATGCTGTCCGATGCGATATTTCCCCTACGGGTCTCCGGTGGAGGGCCTTATCGGACAAATGGACCTGGTCAGTAATGCAATTTGCTACGGGGCATTAGCTCGCTTTGCATCGACTTTCGTATAATTGTGAAAAACTACTTTCTCTCTCCCTTCTCCCCTTTCTTCAAAAAAATTAGCATTGTATTTTAACATCACTCGTTTCAAGAAAAAAACTGCTTTTATTGCACCGATTTAACCAGCCCCAAGCCGGTCTATGCGGTGTGGGTGGATGGTAAGGGGTGGAACTGTGTCGGACCGGTCTGACACAGCTTAATCCTGGGTACAAAAGTACAAGAGGGTTATGTACTGCGCCAACCAACAGCTTGAAGAAGTGCTTTGCCAAGTAGATTGACCTTCTTTTCTCGAGGGTTACATGCCTCAGTATCCATGCACTGGGGTATAAATTGGGGTATAATCAAAATTTCCTTATGTAGAGATATCTTAGAAATTTCTTCTGTATTTTCTCTAATCTGAGGGAATTTCAGGCGTCATAAGGCGCCCAGATCCATCCCAACCATTCAAACGAATGTATCGTATAGCACTCGTATAATTAAAGTGCTAAGGATGTGATGAGAATTTCTCAAGACGAAGCCCAACATTCTAGACGATCTCATACACACGTACGATACATGTAAACTAATTTTTAACTAAGAAACAAACAAAATACCCTGATCTTTAACAGACGATTGCTTAGAAAGAGCTACGTTCCTAAGTCTGTAATTAAAGATGATGCTCCTTTGATCTAGAAAATGTCATTGTATAACATGTTTCAATACTTAACGCAAGACAATTTAATAATGTCCAATCGTGCAAAGAATCAATGTCCAATTGCAATAAAAGGGCATCTTCTGTTGATGTAATAGATCGAAATATTTTTAATCGACTGGGAATAGTGAGAATATACAATAAAGGACCCGAAGAATATCATTTATAAATATAATAAATAATAAAGGCCCTAAATTTGACCCCTGTGGATTACCGGAAGGTGTATAGTAAGCATACGACGTTTAGAACTCGTATGTCACATATTGTTTCGTCTCTGTATGGTAACTAGAGAAGAAACGTACGAGATTAGTTGAGAACCTAAAACTATCTAGTTTCAAAATGAGTCTGGCATGATCCACTTTATCAAACGCTTTTTCGTTATAGATAATGTCGATTTGGACCCTCTTATCCAGTGACTTAGACACAACATTTACAAGAGATCCCAAATATATGCACATTTAATTATTCTGGAGATCCCAAAAAATGTATAAACCTGTGCCAATTACTTGAATTTACTGCAATAATCTGTTTCATCACGTATTCGGAAGGATTTTGGTGAAAATGGCGTATTTTATTTTTAACAGGAAGGAGCATCTCCACACTATCATCGTGATGTAAGAGCGTATCTTGAAGAGAATCTTCCAAACAGATGGCTTAGACAAAGAGATCCCATAGAAAACTCTGCCCGTTCCCTAGAGCAGACACCACAGTACTTTTACTTGGGGGGATACCATAAAGAGACAGTCTACGCCAGAAAACCGACGACACCATAATAATTAAAAATGCGCCACAATACCAAATAAAATGTTTGTTGAAGTTTGTGAATCTGTAGCCCATCATTATCAAACGTGTATTAACCAGAAGGGTAATCTTTTGAACAATATATACGTTTTTTAATATTTATTATATCTGAATAAAAACTGAAATGTGTATACATTTTTTGGACCATCCTGTATAAGCCATAGGGTTTCAGTAATTTATTTCTACTATCGTACAAGAGATATGGATGACTAAACTACGCGTAGATAAGATAGAGCGTAGTATTATGCCCTCCCTATTGACTAATTTCATTACGATGTTATCTTGTATTTTATCTAAACTAAGAATAATGATCTAAACTTATACATATAGAAAAGGCATGGGTTAACTTTTTAGCTGAAGGGTCACACTACTAATTTTGAAATTACTGCAGGCCGCATTAAAATTTTTAAGCTACGGCGGATCGCAAATATTTTATTTCAAGATAAACCCTATTTATTATGATGATAAAAATAAATCACTATGAAAATGGTTTTTTTTCTGAATTCTCATAATTTATTGAGACGAATGAAACTGTTTCATATTAAATTTATTCAACCTCTTAAATTCATCATTTTATTCATTGCCCTGATAAATTTAAATACGCTGTTACGGTTTATTTTATTTGAATAGGATCCAATGGGCAGAAAAGAATAAAAAATATAGAAATACGATTATAGGTTCGTGGGTCACGAAAAACTCGCATATGGCCCGGGGGCCGTAGTTTACGTAGGCCTAATCTGATAAATAGAATCGAGAATTCTCGACTATACTAAATTTTTTTTAATAATTCAGTGTATTTGAATAGTTAGAAAATATCATTTAATATTTTTAAGGAATCTCGAGAATTTTTATGTATATTATAATTATATCGTACATTAGGTATCTAAGTATTTTATTTTTCTAAAGAAGTCTAAAGAATGAATATTATAAATAATCTTCACTGCTGTTGCCACGCTCGCATTGTTTTTTCTCGCTCCCACCTGGTACGATGTGCCGAGTGCGAGTGAAATGTGCGATTAACACGTGCTGCGAGAGCTCAGTCTGCGGCGAGACATCGCTGAGAGCGTTGTCATTCACGCGTCATATAGATTAGTTAAAAAAATCGACTGAATTATGAAGCATATCATGAATAACAATTTTTTATACATAGAATAACCCATTTTTTTTAAATGTCAAGATATAGATAAAGAATTCACCAATGTCTTGATTTGAAATGCTTGGGGTCTTTAAAAGACCACCTTCGGGCGACGCCGATGTTTTCGAGCCGCCGTGACGGATGGGTAAATAGTGAAATTATAAAAAGCTTAACACAAATACTAAAACGCAGAAGAATATACATATTTACAAATATATTTAAGGTTTAACTCTATTTTAAGTATCCTGAAATCAGTTCTTTGGTTCTTAGAGTTCTGGAGTACTTAGATTAACTTTTCTTCTGAGGATAAATTTAATATTTGTCGACTTAAAGAAAGGATATTTTGTGATTCATTCAATTAAATTAATTCAGTAGATTTAAAATAAAATTTATTTAAATTCCCGAGATTCCCACAAAAAAAACTCAAGAAATGAGAGTCTCAAAGCTTTAATATAGCAAATTCTCGAGAAAATTAAAATTATTCAAATAAATATTTTATTATTTATAAACACCCTGTATCCGCTTATTTACACGTGCAAATAAATTCATAGTAATTTGACATCCTTGCGCTTATTTGCCTATGACTAACTACTCCGATATGACATCAAACCTTAACCCGGTCCGAAATTAAAATAAATACGTTTTAAGCAGTGACGTTTATTGCACATCAATTATGCGGGATGTCCTTAGGACACCCGGGGTCATGAGGACCTCTCCAATTACTGTCAAAATTTTGCCAATACCGTCCGTCTCGGAAGGGCAACCGGAAAATGGCAGAAGGGGTGCAAAGGTAAAGTCGGAGGATAGAGAGAGAGGGGCAGGATCTGCCATCTAGGGTCACCTGGGGTGATCCAGAAGTGAGGGGCGAATATGAAAACATTCCAATAAAATAAATACGTGAGCAGGTGGGGCAAGTGGGGCACGTGCCCCCGGCGCGCTCACGTGCCCCGCGATATCCACGCGACGGGCACGCGACTTGTCGTACTAGTTTTATTTTCGGTTTAAGGCGACGTAATACACTTTATATCTCGGGCATACAACTGTGACGTGAGGGCGCTAGTGTGCAGCGACATTAATCTTGCACTCGGCGAGAATTGTAAATTGTGTCGTGGAAACGTAATTCGTATGCATCATTCGAAATAATGCATGGCGGACGGGGGGGTGTGGCCCGGATGCATAAATTGATCTAATCCCCAAACGGGGATGTGGCAGGGACTGGATACGGCTGTGAGTTTGAGATAGATTCTACAGTTTTCGGATTCAAAGTTTATACATAATAAATAACCGGTTAACCGGTTTATTATAATAAAATTAGACATTTTTTTTGCGATGCTTTGAAACATGTCACAGTTGGTATTGTTTTGAAGGTCTGTTAGATTTCCTATTGTTGTGTCAACCATCTGTTTATCTTCACTGTCCAGATATGAACACGATAGATTTCTTAGAAGAATTATTACTGGGACGAGAAGTGGGCCCTCTACACAAGTCCGAAAAAAAAAATAAACAATGAATTTTATACAATAAGGTACCTATGTCCACCCCTGAGCCACCATTTACTGAAAAAAATGTAATTTATATCCATTTACTTAAAACTTTATGAGCCGCAAGGTTTTACATCAAATCTATCCTGGGGGCCGCATGGTTTCATGTGATGATAATCCAAGCTAACATGCACGTGTATCCATCTGTGGTCAAATAGTAGAATTACATTGTGCATCGTCATCAGAAAAAAATTCCAAGTATGCCTCTCACGCCAAAAGGCGTGAACGGCGCATAACGCTTGGCTACAAAATCACGCCAAAAGACGTGAACGGCTCATAAAGTGTTAATATGAGCTAGAAGCCGGTAGCAGTGGTTTTTAGTGCAAAAATTACTGGATGAAATCAATATGACAATATGACAGCTATTTCTAGCTCGTATCTCTAAAGAACAAGCATACAAAACAAAAATCATACAAAGCCATCATCAAGAACTAAGATCAGGTTAGAGCCCTTCTCAGACGTAATGTCATAGAGTGTTATGGACTTCACTCTTGTATCAAGACATCTTAAGAACAGTCTACGATATGATATGCTGTAAAATCGACCCTTCAAAACTTTACTAGTATTTTTTTTTATCAAAGATCCTCCGTGGGCCAAAAGATTAGAAGCAACATTCATTGTTTTAACCTTCTAAAAGCTCTGTGCATATAATTAAAGCCCGCGGTAATCTTCAAGACCGGGATGACTGTGGAAGTTCCACCTCTCCCTCATTAAGTCCATCTAGAGAACGCCTAAAGCTTATGGTAGCCCCGGTGGAACCATCGACTGCGTCGACGCCATAAGGGACAATAGTCCCAGTAAGGAGTCTGCTCAGTAAGGAAACCCGAGACTTCTCAATATTGTCAGCTGAACCTAGAAAACTATTATGTGAGGCTAGACTGACGCCTCTCCAAACTAGCTATGCTGCTGCAGCAGCCAAGAGTGTTCCTCAGCTGCAATGTAGGTACATGAAAAAAACTATAGTCGGAAGAGTCGTAAAAAAGGCGGTTCTGCTTTATTGCGATGCCTTAAAAGAGTGGGCCTAACCAGCCTAGTTTCAGAATCAAGAAGCCCTAAGATTCTCGTATCCGACGTATCAAAGAGTCTCACCAATGATGAATTATATAAATAATATAAAGCCAGAATCTTGAAGAGGTCCTACCCTTGGCTAACATTAAAAAAGGAGCCGCTGTCACATCTACATTATCGGCTAGAGAACGAACGACCTCCTCTAGGCGTATAATGGTCCCTAAGCCGGTCAAAAGATTTTTAATATTTGACAGTGATATAAAGAAGCAAAGGTTTTTTTTTCATTTTTTAAGTATTCTTTTAAGTTTCTACGACTATAAGATTCAATGTATATAGGGAAAGACGATCCAAGTTTTATTAACTAATTGAAATTTTGGTTAGAGGTATGACTGTACGAGTTGTTAGAGGTATGACTGTATGATGAGGTATGTTAGTACTAAAAAAACCCATCGTCAGAGTCAAGTTTATCAATGAGATTTTTTTTAAGAACATACTCTCTTCCATTTTAAAGCTTAGATGAATAAAATTTCTATTGTAAATTAGTAAATGATTTATGTAAGTTAAAGGGTTAAATGATCTATGATAGCATTTATTTTTCGATTATGCCATCAGAATAAAGTAGAGCCTAGATGACCAGAAAACAAGGATCTAGATAGCGGAAAGACAATTATTGGCCGCGACGAGAAAGCTTTTGCGACAGATAGAGGGAAGGAGAGCGGGAGAGAAAGCTCGGCGCACATGACTTTATTTATCTGAGCTCATATCTCAACGACCATGGTGGAAATGGGAAAACAAAAGGAAACCCCGCACAGAAAAGCTGCAATGACCCAATTAACTGGGATCTACTGAGAGACGAGTCTCTTCTGCGGCAGCAAAAACGAGGCTTGAAAGGACACTCGTACGACTTCGTAGACGTACGATTCAAAATATTAATTAAATGATTTAATTTATAATATCTCATGATTTCTCTGAGGATATTCGTGTATTTCTCTGCTGTAAATCACAGGGCACGCAAATCTAGTCTTGGCCGGCTGGCGTGGTCCAGTCCGGATCCCGAAGGAATCCGGATCCTTGTCAGACATTGTTGACTGCACAAAGGTACGTTTCGCTCAAGGTTTCCGGATCCCATCCCTCGGGGACACTATCCGTAGTTAGTTTCCTCAAGACAATAATTCAGTTACTCAAGTTGCAGTCGTTGCAGCACCACTCCACTCGGAACAATCAACCAGCCAGCTGTGCCTCTCCGTGGATTAGCCTAATTAAATGCCAATTCCAACATCCAGGTGACGCAAGCGAGAGTAATGGATGAGTTTTGTGATTAGTTTCCTACGAATATCTTCTAATTAGTGAATCAAATTCATCATACTTTCGTCATAACGTAAGAAAACATAGCGACATAGTATAGATATATGCACAAAATATATTAATAAAGGTTCCCTTAATTATTTTAAAAGAGAAATTCATTTATATAATAAAAAAAATATAGATTTCCGTTTCTGGCCTCTACGTTTATTACTCAAAATTTGCTGAAACTGTAAAATTGCGATCTTCGTGGCTTTCTTCTGACAACTCCGTGCAATGGTTGGGAAGAGAAAGCGTCTTTTCCATGGTTTGACACTTAAATTTTCCCACAAGAACAGTTTATGAGAAGTCTTTTTCTTAGGACATGGCATGGAAGTCGATTTCTAGCAGCTCTTTGTTAGTTAAGGGTTCGCCGTGTGATTTTAAATATATCTGAATATCATTTACATCAACCTTCGATGCCTCCAGAATTAGATTAACACTTTATGAGCCGTTCACGCCTTTTGGCGTGATTGTCTAGCCAAGCGTTATGAGCCTACTATCTACTATTTGACCACAGATGGATACACGTGCATGTTATCTTGGATTATCATTACATGAAACCATGCGGCCCTCAGGCTAGGTTTGATGTTAAACCTTGCGGCTCATAAAGTGTTAAAGACCAATAACATACATTATTTCAGAATTTGTTGTAATAACCATTTCCAAACACCCTCCATACTCGACTGAATGATTTCATTCTATTCTTCATCGATTTTATTATATTATATCGATTAAACCAAACACGAAAGGCATCTCTATCACCTCCAGAATTTCTTGAATATGTGGCGCATTGTTTTTCTTAAATACCAATCTTTGAATGTGGCTATTGTTCCTTGATTTATAAGGTGTAAGATGGATGTGGTTTTCGGAGTTAAAAATACTACATCAACGGGAAAATCAGTGCAAAGTTCTAGAAGATGACTCGTCGTATTGTCCAACACCAAGAGAGCTTAGAGTTTAAATTTTTATTGTTCGGAAGAAGCAGTTTATTAATACATTTCGTGTGATCAAAACCTTGCGGTTTCTTCATGAAAAAACTGGCAAATCGTTTTTAGAATAATCTTTCATGTCACGAGGAGTTTCTGCGGATACCTTTCCGCCAAGATAAGAAGATAATATTAATTAGAAGAATTAAACGATACTTTACTCCTTTAAATCAAGAAGCAGCCTTATTCTCTATGGAAATGTCCATATGTGTTGGCATTCATTTCAAATAGAGTCCCGTTTCAACCACGTTAAAAAATAATTCTAGTGAATAATATGCCCTTCCAAAATTTCATGAAACTCTTGGAATTTTTTCAGCTGATTCAACGCCTGCACTAGCCGATTTGCTAATCATTTAAGGGGTGGTATGCAAATTTGATTGTTTTTTTAACCGATCAAATCAACCTTTGTTTCTGTAAAGGTATTAAAAACGTGGTAAAAAATTACCGAAAAACTATAAGGTTCATGACTCGGACCTTGGCGAGCCTTTACTCTCGCCAGTGATAGAAATGCAAACATGTGATGATGTTAAAAATGAGGGCTGCCATGGGAAGAACGAGAAGAAATATCCAGAGTCGTCATGGTGGAATCCGGATGTAGCACGCGGACAATGGCGGCTACATTTTGCCGGAGAGAAATGCGAGAACGTCTTAACGTTACGACCGCCGGGGGTAGAGAGGACAGAGGTTAGCCGTCGTCGGGATGCCTTGGCATAGTGGCGCCAGTGATCATCGTCACTAGATCCCGCTAGGTGGCTTAAATTCAAATGAATGCACGAGAAATCATCTCGCACCTAGTGGAATAACCGCTACACTTCCTTTAAAACTTTCTTTTCCATGTAGGGACATTCATGTTAGATTTATGTCTTCTATTTAATTGTTTAATATATTTTTTCAAATATGCAAAAAGGAGAGAAGCTTACAGAATAGACGGCAATCTAATCGTATTCAAATATACGATCGAATACGATCATCTTAGAAACGTTGAATTTCGATTCGGAGAATTATGTATTCTTCCTGGACCGCAGCTCGGATGCACATGTAAATTTTTCTATTCCTGCCCGCAGTTAATGTCAAAATGTTCGATTGCGCCCACCGACCGCTGTCATAAATCTGAACAGTTTGGCTTTCGATGGTTTGGAAACCGCGCACTGCGTTTGTAATCCCCTTCAAAATGTATTCAAATTTATTTATAGTCCCGTAATCCGGAACAATAGCGAAATGCTTTGTTTGCATGCAAAACAAATAGGCAAAAGTCCGGCTCCTGGATGTGTGTTGCAATTATCAACGGATCCAAATATAAATTTATTATTCCATAAAACAATGTAATTTCATGTTTCTACATATATTACCCATCTATACCGCGGTTGCACCATAGTCTCTCTCTCTACCTGCGAAACGTTTGATTGCTTGTTAACCATTCATTTATTTCAATGAATCCTCTAATTTTAGTTAAATCAAATAACTCACTAATAATTTGTTACATAATATCTTCATGATATTTAGAAAAAAATGTGTGACTAATACTTCGATTTATATATTCTTAGATATTGATGAATAATATTTTTTTTTATTAAAATGGACTATTCTAAGAATAAAAATAGTTATGCATGATATTCTTTATAATTTGGTCGATATTTTGCATTTTTTTTATTAATAAATATGACGCGTAAATGACAACGCTCTCGCAGCACGTGTCACTCGCGAGTTTCTATTTTTTTCGCAGCTAATAAAGGACAATGATTAGTTATAATATATATTCTTTAGACTTTTTTCGACAAATACAAAAAGCTTGTGACATGTAGGATTCATATTAAAAGAGTTATTCGAGAAAAATCACAAACTTGGGGCACCCAATATACCCCATCGGCACGGCTAGAAAAAAACATTTTTTTTGTTTTTTTACGCGTTTTTTAATGCTGTTTTAACAACTAAATAAAAACTCTATAGGGAAGACTATACCAGGGATGCGCTTTAGAGGTTACCATGTAATCAAAGGGTTGATTGTTTAAAACTAATTAATAATAACATTATATACAATTAAGTATCTAACATAGTTTTTTTTAAGTATAAAACTATTGTTTATACTAGTTTTATTAAAAATGAGACAAAAACTAACCTTTTATGTGCAAAATATTAATTTAAAGGTTAATAAAAATAAAGTCATATTCAAATTTGAGAGATATCTAAAACTTTCTAAAGTTACAGATTTTTTACGTCAAATACACCCTTTTGCAAATCAAATTGACCTTTGATTTTCTATTAAAATGTCTATTGAAAAGGGGTCAATATGATTTGCAAAAAGGTGTATTTTATTTGCAAATGGGTGTATTTGATTTGCAAAAGGCTGTATTTGACGTAAAAACCTGTGCCACTAAGAAATAAGTGATACATTCCAGAAAAAAATGTTTAATGATGAAAGATCCAAATAGTCTTCTACCCAATATATGTAATTTTTTTATAATCAATACACACTTATAAAAAAATCATTTTCCACTAATTAATTGTATATAGTCAAACCTTCTAGAGCGCTGAGATGGGAAAACCGCACTAAAGAAGACTAGGAGGCCATACAAAACTGTTAGTATTTTTTTAAATTCTACTTTGTAAATTGAACTAAATCAATACATCACATATTTTAAATAACCTTGTTTTACTTTTAGCTTGTTATTTGATATTTTTTGTCTACCAAAGGTCATTGATCTTTATTTCGTGGGGCACAATGTATTAAATATTTACGAAATATGTAATTTGACCTTGAAAATTAAGCGTTTTATAAAAAGTGCGCTGTAGAAGGAAGCACTATAGAAGGCACCATCGCACACGTAACTCTATGGCAGAAAGCGCAATAGGAGAGTTGACTATATTACTTAATCATCGGAAGTTATTATTTTATGACATTATTTATCACTTTCATTACCTACTTTTAACCTTTTCCACTCTATCCGCGGTTAGACGAATCTATGATATCCGATTAAAAGAAGACAATATTTATTTAATTAAATAAAAAACACTTTTTCAAGATGTTTGCTAATACTTTTGGCCCATGGAGTGAAAAGTTAAGAGCACATTATTTTTAAATTTCTAATACAGATTATTTTCTAGACGTTATTTTAAATCTACATCGTCAAAGCCTTCTAAGAGTAGGTGTGAAATTATTAATAAAAAAAATATTATTTTAATCATGCTGAGTATAAATCATATTTGAATCGTATTATTGCAAAACCTAGAAACTAATATCATAGAATATATAATATTAAAAAAAAAACGATAAAACAAGATGGATTTACATCAACTTTAGTCCCACAGGATCTCGTGGGACCTCTTTCCAGTTATGTTTTCTGGAAAGTTGAACGAATGGGGTAAGCATATTCATTTTGTCGTGACCGATTTGAATCTAGCGTCTTGCCACGCTACTTCCGGTCCCGAGTTGACCCAAAGTTGGTGCCGGATGGTCGGAGTTTTGAAACTTGTAACGGCTCGGCGAAATTTGAATAGAGTGCGGTTTCACCTTTGCAGATTAGTTGGATGTGTTTCAATCATTGACCGGATAGGGGGTAAGAGGTGAGTCGCAGGCCAATCCTCTAAAAGCATCTCCGATTAAACGATCGATTTTTAAAAAGTGATTTATTACGACGATGAAAATTCGCTTTTTTAATTGCGATTTTCAGCGAAAAAGGCGTCGAGACGCCGTCACATTAAAACGAAATTCATTCCGATGCGCAAGATTTATCGCAGCGAATGATTTAATCATTCCATTAAGACAAAAAAACGTAATTGAAGAACTGCAAAAAATATATATAAATGAATTTGCACACGTTTAAATTTAACCCTTTACGTGCTGATGATTGCATAATGTTATTCCAATTATGAAAATATTACAACATTTCGGTAACAAATGGCACTAATTAGCGCTAATAAGTTGAGTACATATGTAGACGGCGCCTGCGAATATTAATGGCGCAAAATGTTTAACCCGTTCACGGACGGATGCTTAAATTAATTTTAATTAAATGTTTTATAATTACAAGGTACATTCAGATACAGAAATATTCTTGGTACTCGCATACGTTCATTACATTAATGATAAAATAATAATTTTAAATATTTTTCTTACGTCTAATGAAAAACCAATATGCTGGAGGGACCAGAGGGTTGTAAATTTTATTTTTCGGTTAAATTTTTTTTTCTACCAAGGGGAAAAGATTTTAAGGCAAACAATAGAAGAAGCACACTTACGTCATTGTATGCTATTTTAGTTCGATCAAGGAATGAAGGCAAACGAAACAGTGAAAAAAATACCGATACTTATGAGGATATTCTAGAGCAAAACAAGTGTCATCGGTGGTTTAAAAAGTTTAAAAATGGAAATAGGAATCTCAAAAATGTCGCACAAAAAGGACGATCCCAAAAATTAGATGATGATATCCTGAAGGCGATGGTCTTTTCGCATAGGAAAATTGTGCAGGTAATGAATTTTGGATTCTCATGATGGGACTCTTTCGTCTCGGTATGAAGCCGATCTGTTGCAACGATTGTAACTGGAGATGAGAAGTGGGTGCTATACAATAATCCTATGCAGATTTGCGTTAAACGATCCGTTTTCCGTTATGAATTGGGACTTGGGAGTGATTAGGACAGATATTCATCCGGGCGAGAACGCTGGGGAAGAAGTAATAACCGGTTCTGCCTGTGGAGCGGAATCTGCATAGACTGGGCCTGATGAACAACCCTAGCTATGGTGACCTTGAACAATCCTCGGAGCATATTTTGTAGGACTGTACAGAATTCTCTACTGATTGAGAAACTTTGTTTAACGTGGTAGGGCGGACCTCGTTTATTATGAGCCTGCCTACAGGGTATTCATGGTCTATGCTGGCCAGGTTGGAGCAAGAATCTCCTTCTTTAACCCAATACCATTACCTACTTAGGTCTAGTCTAAAATAGTTCTTCTAGGGTGTCCAATGGCGCTGTGTCTGCCTGTCAACGGAGATGATGCTTGATCAACGGCGTACCATCTGCGCGTCTTTTTTGTCTCGGTATGAAACCGATCCGTTTTTGCGGCGAATTGTAACTGAGGTTGAGTAGTGGGTGCTATACAATAATTTTGTATGAAAAAAACCATGGCTTTCATTCGGAAAAGTATCTGTTCCGACCATCCCTAACAATAAAAACGGGTCCTTGTTTGTGTGTGATGGGATTTTTCTGGAATTATACATTATGAATTACTTGAATCTGGTCAGACATTTACTGCGACAGTGTATTGTGAACAACTTAAGCAAATGAAACGAGTCCTCATAAAAAACAATCTGTTTTGGTTAATAACAAAAAAAGGATCATTCAAGACGATAACGCGAGGCCTCACGCTGCAAAAATAATACAGGAAAAAATAAGGGAGCTTAGATTGGAACTATTAACTCATCCAGCTTATTCACTGGATCTCACGCTGTAGGATTACCACCTTTTCAGATCGTTAGAGCATATATTATTGAGAGGTAAAAATGTAATAAAGTTCGAGAATGCACTTAGAAAATGTATAAATGAAAATCTATTTTATTATTTGATAGAAAATTTAAATAACTTCGTTAATTATGTTTATTATTGAATTTTGAACAAAATTCACACTGAAAATAAACGCGTTTGAAAAAATTAAATCACATTTATGCGTTTAATACAAATAGACGCGTTATAACGCACGTTTTGAATTTATTATACATAATTATACTGTCAAACGCACGCGTCTGACAACAGATGATATAATATTATAGTTGAGACCTTATACATATAATATAATATAATATAATAATAGCCGAAACAAAGGTCAACCGTAATTTTCAAAGTTGTTTGCGACTATAAATCCATACAATTAAATGTGGATAATTTACATGTTTGCCAAAGTTACGCGTATCTGTGTTGCGATAACCCCTAGTTTGAATTAAATTAATTTTAATATATTTTTCACGTATTAATATTGTGAAGAGAGTGTCGGCAAAAAGTAAAACGCGATTTTCATATGCGAGCTTTCCATTAGATGTGCTTAATAGAAAGCTTTTCGTAATTAACATAAACGAACGGGTTGTTGCCGAAACGGTTGCTTTTATCTGATTATTCGGATCGTATGAAAAATTGAATAACCTAAATTTTTGATTTGCTGAAATATAGCCCGCGCTAAAGAGCGGCCTCGATTTTCGGCGTATTTTTTTCTTCATCTTCTTCGACTCCTCGCGCAGATCCCTGCCCATTAATATTCATTCCCCACACGTTCAGCACAAATATATATCCCGACGTTTCGGTTAAAATCCTACGTCATAAACAATCCATGCTAAGTATCCAGGATATTGCCCGCACATATATCCCGGGGTCCAGACACCAGGTGTTGGCCCAATAGGGTTTTCTCTTTTGCTTTTATTTATCTCATTTTAACCGCACTCATATATCAGATATAAGTCTGGGGGAGCTCTAATAAAAAACCTCAATCCATCACATATATGTGTATATGTTAGAAAGTGGGGGAGGGTGGGGAGGGGCACGTGTGTTTTATTATTATCGCCTATGGGCCGAGGAAGCGTCGAAAAAAATATGAAAATTCGCCAATGTCATTTTCGGGACTAAAACCCCCTCGATGTAATATGTAAAGGCTGGCGGGGTATCCGAAATCCCAAAGAAAAATATGTCACGGGAGGTTGACCCATAAATGCCCTATGTTTTTATTTCTTTATGAAAAATTTAAGACAGCGTCGTAAATCATATTTTTTTTCATAATTTTTGCCATACTAAATATTATTTTGTGTTACATAATAAACGGATAAATATAATAATATTATAATAAGATAGATGGGGCAAAAGCTCATCCAGAGCTATAATATATCGTCGATGTTTGAGCTTCACAAGAATATTCAACCAGATATTTTAAATAAATATTTATTTTACATTATAATATATTGATACTTTATTAAACTTTTAGAACGATTTAATTAAAATTACTATACGTAATATTCACAAACATAATTAAAATATTATAGCATGGTATTTCGGCTCTCGACCTTACAAAGCTAACAATTATCGCAAGTACTAAGCCACTATTGACTAATAAGCCCTTTCAAATTTGATACAAAAATATTATAATATTCTGGCACAATTAATTCGGTTAGGGAATTATTTAAAGTGAAAGAGTGAAACCGTCAAATTCGTCATATATTTTTACAAATATGTTTTTATATTTGTTACTAATTATAATAATGCAAATATGAGGGGTTCCCAAACTTTTCCTAGATAGACCCCCTTTAATTAAATAGCTTTCTTCATTGACCCTTACATTTTTTTTCTATAATCTATAAGAGTAATCTACATACCGCAAACCGCAGAACTCTTCGTATGCATCCATCCGCGATAGAATTTCAAATCACCCAATAATATTTTTTTTGGATATATTTAAATAGATTTAGGTGAAATATGTATTTATTCTTTATCGTTGTACTGTTTTAAGACAAGATTAAGACTTTTAATTTTATTTATATAGAATATCTTTTTCTTTTTCAATAGACCCTTTTCAAACTTCCGTTGACCCCCAGGGAATCTATATGGACCCCGTTGGTAAACCCTAGGTTTTATGACATTTATCTTATAACTTAATCCTTCCGGCATTAAATACATTTAGATAAAACTACACATTATTAGTATTTATTATCTACTAATTAACCCAACCTATTTATTCACATATATCAACTGATTTACCCCATTGCTTAGCAAATCAATGCTCGATTCTACGGTATTTTGAATAAAATGTCCTAAAAAAGAGATCTTATACTGAAAAAATGATATAAAAATATTAACTTTTTAAAAGACTTCAGAAAAAATGTTATCTAATAAAGTCAGACTAGAGAAAATAAGGGCTGAATAACTCAGAAAGTGACATACAGTGTTTTGTATTAGAACCTGATTAAACCATGCTTTTAGGCTAAGTTTAGGTTAAGTTAATGGGTTAAGAACGGGGGCAGGGTGTCCATATACACTGTAGAACTGCAGCACCCCTAAGCAAATTGAGGAAAAATGTATTTTTATATATTAATATATATGTATTATATTTATTAATTTAGTCGGTGGCTACGAGGCTAGTGTTACTCCCCGCGATAGTTCAAGAGCGCTGTCTGCTTGTCAGCGTTACCAGCGTTGGGTATTGGATAGATGCGGGCTGGTAGCGGAGTGCGGGGGGGGCCTCGCCGCTATGCGCCTTGTCGCGCTGCGACTCGGTGCAGTCATACTGACTCACAGCTGCTACTATTATTTAGTAATTTTAACCTAACCTTATTTTTTATATTATAAATAAAATATAAGCGTAAAATATGAAGTATTTTACCTACGAGACGCCACTGCTTAAGAGGCTAACAGCCAAGATACAGAGGATTTTCCTTGTAGATTCGTCGTCATACTCTGTGATGCTACGTGTGGTTTGTTATTCTACCTGATTTTAGGGCATAGATTTTGCTGGTAGACGTGTAAAATAATATTTTAGAGGCCCATCAAAATATAAAAAAAAATTGTCGACAAGAAAATAAAATAAATGGCATTAAATATTTTTGAATTTTTACGTTGAATTAGTTTACAGCGACTTTGCGTGCTTCAAAATTAAACGTATTGAGTTAAAAGTTGAGGATACTAAAACTGAGAGGCTTGGGGCAGGAGGAGCTCCTGCCCCTCTCTGATAGGACCTGGCGATAGCGAACAATAACAGGCTGGTTTGAAATGTAGTCCTACCGAAGAATGTTTTACCGAACATTTTTATTACAAAGAGTCACTTCTAAAAATTGTAAAAAAATGTAGAATTGAGTACTTTGTATCAGCAGATAATAATGGAGGAAAAAAATGGGAAGAAAGAAAATGTTGTGGCTCTGCAACATTCGAACTGGAATGGACTAAGAGATTCAGAGTTATTCCAACTCGCATGTATCCATTTATAAAAAAAATATAAAGACCAGTAGATTGCCAATGTCTGAAAATAGACAAGACACATTACTGAAGAAGAAAATAGGATTTTCACGAGGAACATCAAGGGAATCCCACCAAGTCCCATCCCAAGCACGTGCCACTCGTACGTTTCACTCGCACTTGGCACATCATACCCGGTGCAAGCGAAAAAAAACATCGTGCCCAGAAGAAAACTTTGTTGTTTTTATTATTTTTTCGCTTTTGCAGACAATAAAGAACAATGCATAATTATTTTTTTAGTAGGATTATGTAGGTTTTACATTATAAGAGTTATTCGAGACAAATAAAAACTTGGGGTCCCTAATAGACCCCATCGTCACGGTTGTGTAAATATTAACATGATTTTTCAAAGCAATATTCTTAAAAAAAATGGTTAAAGGCTCTGACCGATATCGTCCTCTACATTCACTGTATTATTTAATATAAAATGATATTTAGATACATCTCTCTAGCAAGTGTTGCCATTTGCATATTCACGACAGGGGGCAATTCTTTTGCAACACTGGCTCCAATAAATTTAGCATTTTGCCACCGGTCAGGGGTCGTTCGAACAAGTGTAACCGTTGGCAACACTGCGCCAACGGTAACTTTGTTATCCGGGGCTACCGAATGTTGCCGTTGGCGCGGACAGGTAGTAAATACGTTACAGTTTCAGGAATTTCAGCACAAGTTGACTTTGTCACTAATTACTTGTTTTCTGCGACCGAACCGCACGCTAACTTTTAACTAGCGCCTCTGCAAAAAGATAACTGACTAACCGAAATGAAATTAACTAATTTACGTTTCGCAATTCGGAGAGGCTGTGAGGGATGTACGCCGATGCGAGTGTATAATCAAATGTAATTATTTCAAGCGGGAAACGTATGTATATAGGATTCGCGTGTTATACTATATAAAGTTAGAGTGGATTCTGTGCTATTTTTATGCGGAAAATGCAGCGTATTAGAGAAATTGTGTTAATTTGGAGAAAATCCAAATGCAAGACGTTTTTTTACTCCACAAAAATTAAGAGAAGTTAAAGTAATACTGGCTCCGGCTCAACGCGAAAAGTGCAAGCTCGGTGTGGAGAGAGCCGAAATAAAACGGTTTTATGGTTACAGTCAACGTAAAATAAATTTAAAATAAAACACTTAAAACGTATCAAAGAGTAATCAAAAGAACGATCTTCATTAATCATAAATTACAAAACAATTCATATCATCTCATTAAATATCGAATTTATTCAAAATCATCTATCTAATAAAGCAGATCAATTCTTAACGTTTTTTTTTTATTAAAATCAAGATATATTTTATCATTTATTTTAGTGAGTATCGCAAAAATCTTTAGTGGCATACGAGAGTGGGACGTTTTTCGTGGTATCGATTACTTGTACCGAGTCCGACTAATGTGTCAACGTAAGTACTACGTGATGAAAATTTGAAATTTCCTTAACGTTCTCTCTTTTAGACTACAGGGTGTGTCGTAAATCCCGCCTAGCGTACCAGAAAGGGGTTGAAGGCTCTCCACACAGTGTCTGTCGGGTTTCAGACATTTTTCTAAAGCAAAATTATTACCGATGTATGCCATCCCGGCTTTCATGTTGAGCAGTGTCTTTTTCTTTATTGTCAACTAGCTACGTGTACGAAAATTTAACGATCTCTGGGAAAATAAATAAATAGACCAATGATAAAATTCGACGGTGGATTTAACGAATATAATTACGTTTTGCTGTACAATAGATTAATATTCTAAGGACATGGTAGTTCGTGTACTTAGCGTGTGGGTTCAGACAGAAAATCCGGACTTGGAGTGGACTTACAGAATGGTGTTTTCAACATACTGCTAAAAGCTAAAGCCGCCTGTTTGTACATATCAATGATTCTCAAAGCTTTCATCATGATAAATCTATTATATAATAAGAAAATTGAGTAAAATACTATAGGATTCATTTGTATCTTTAGTTTCAAAATTCAAACATAGATTTGAGGTAAAATGAGATTTTTTTAAATCAAAGTTTAATATTGAATAATCTAGAAGAAGCAACATTTTAGTTATTTAAGTAATCATAATAAATCTGACAGATAACCTTAGTTTGCTTGTAAACTGAGGAGACACCCTTGAGACCATCCCATGGACGGCTAATTGAACAAGTTTGCAACTATCACTAATATGTATGATAAGGATTCTACAATTTTTCAGACATAACCTCGGGAATAATAGCGATCGGAGACGTACAAAACAAGGGCAAAAAAGGCAACTCGTTGATCTAATCAAACCAGAGAGAGGCTGTAGATTTGTAGCAGCCATTTGTAAAGAAATCGTTTAAAAAATCCACATCATATCTGAAAAAGACATAAAGGAGTTACCTGTATAGATTCTATCGCACGGTATCCTACAATACCAAAAAAAAATAAAAACGCTTTCCTTGAATACGAGTTTTAACCTAGCCGTGCTATTGGAGACCCCAAGTATTTTATATATTTTCTCGAATAACTATTTTGATATAAATCTAATTAATATAAATAAACAACAATATTCGCCACTGTTGCCACAGGCGCTATGTTTTTTCTCGCTCGTATCTATTACGATTTGTCGAGTGCGAGTGAAACGTACGATTGACACGTGCGACGAGAGTCTGCAGCGAGTCATCGCCGAGAGCGTTGTCATTTACGCTACATATTGATTAGTTAAAAAATCCAAAATATCTCTCAAATTATGAATGACTATTTTTATACTTAGAATAATCCATTTTTTAAATGTCAAGATATTGTTGAAGACTTCAATAATAAATAAAGAGGTTAATAAATAGAAATATTTGTATTTTGTATTGTTTGACACATTTTTCTGAATTGATTTAAAAATATGTAAAATCAACCCTTCTATAGCTCCCAGATAAAGACGGCGTTGTAGAAACCTGTCTTATAGAAGTCTAAGCAATCATACAAAATTAGATTGTTTTAATTGTATTTTGTAAAATGAACAATAATCCATAAATTTTGTTGTCAATCAAAAGGTATTGACCATTAATTCGCTCGGTATCATATATTTATGAAACTTCGATCAAAAACGGCGATCTAGAAAGAAGCCTTATAGAAGGGTCTATCACACACGCCACTCTATAGCAGGAAGTGCTCTAGGAGTGTTCACTGCATTTATGTACACTTATATTGGCACTTTTGCTCTGGGTCTCATCACAAGGGTTTCACATAACAGGGCATTTTTTAATGCGTATTATAGGAGGGTTAGCAATATTGTTTTTTTTTAGTTTAGGATGCAAATATAAACACATCAAATCTAAGAGCTTAATTAAATTGACTTACGGGCATCACAGGTATTTTATATCGATAATAAAATAAAATATCTCTGTGTATTGTAATTTTTTTTTCTATTCTCATTTTTTATTTATTCTGATTATCATGTTTTCTAAACTTAATCTTTTATATTATTCTTTTTGTACTTCTAGAAACTTTTAATTGGCCTATCGTATCTATCTATCTTTTTGTTATTTTATCTTATGCTGTAAGTTTCTCTCAAAAATGATTAAATAAAATAAATAAACTAATAAAACAGTGAGGAGTTTCCGAGAATATGACGAAAATTCAAAGCTTTGGATACTCTATTGATTTTCATTTTTGCAGTACGTTCGCCGGGGATCTTACAGTTTCAGAGTCGCTATCCCTCGTCCTCCCCGTTATTCACTGCAGACCGCAGAATCCAACTAATCACCGAACCTCCACAGGTTCTGAAACTTTTTGACCTGCTCCCTAGATTTACGGCGCGGGCATGGCCCCGGGCGCGTAGACGTGTGTTGTTGCCCCGCGCCCGGAAAAACAAATGTCTCATTATTTGGCCCAAGTTTTCGGTAAATTGTCATTCCATTGTCGAGCCCTCGTTCCCGAGGATTTGCGAGTTGAGAGACAAAGTTGGTCCTCAGCCGAAATAACAATGGAGTGATTCATTACCGTGAAAGTCTTCGACAAACAAAAGTTTTTAAGCGCGCACGCCCCCACGGGCGGGGGTGAGGGGCGAAGCGGCCCTGTACGGTCACAAAATGTTTAATGAGCCCTGGAACTTAAACGTGTAACCCTCGGCTCTAGATAAATTACAATTCAAGTTTTTGGATACCGGCGTGCAGAGCTAGAACAGCCAAAAAAAAAAGCGCGCGACTCAATGGAAATGAGACAAAGTTTGCGCGCAAAACAACAAATCATACGTACTATTCAAAACAAGCGAGAGGAGCGGAATTGCGAATTTACACGCGTGTTCCTTTGATTTATGTAGTTGGATAATTGAAAATTTAAGTTTTGAAGGACCCGAGACGTATGGATGATAGATGTTCTTAACAATTAGGACTACTAAGAAATTTCCCCGTATGTAAATATTTCACTGTGAGCCCAAAAATGAATGATTTTTACATGAGATAATTTAAGACTTTAAATATATATATTATAATAAAATAATAATCTAAAACCTATTAATTTTATTTTATATTAATAAGTTGCCCTGAAGCCAAATCTCAATTAGGCGCTAGAAAGGTTCTTAGAAAAACTGCGTAAAAAGAATGAAAGTCTTCTTTAAATTAATTAAAAAGTACATCAACTTCTTCATAAAAAGCTGAAGCTTTTGAAAATAAAAGAAATTACGTTTGACATAATTATTAAGGGACTGAAAAATCATTTTTTTAAAACGAAATATCAAAATGGAGTGGTAAACAAATATTGATAGAGACATACGCGTAACTAGGTTTTACACGTATTATATAAAACAAGATCCTTTAAAAAATATCGCTGTCAACCTTCCTATAGCGCTCCTTGCTATAGAGCGGCGTGTGCAACAGTCCCTCCTATAGTGCTTCATTCAACTCAAATTACATATTTGATAAATATGTAAAAAATTGTCGCGAAATAAATGCTGCCTTTGGTTAACAACCTAATATATTACACGAACGTGTAAACAAGTAACGCGTAAAAAACTTAACACTAAATTTTGTATTGGTACCTGGTCTTCTATAGGGCTGGTTTCTACAGCGTGGACCTTATTTCAGCGCTATAGAAGGGTTGACTGTATATTATTTTTATGCAATATAAAATAAAACCGGTAAATCTGTCAATTGCAATTAAAAAAATAATTTAATATATGTTTTTTAAATATGTGATTAAGAAAATAAATATTAGACATATTACAAATTAAATATAACTAAACATAATAAAATAGTTATTAATCATAATAATATATTTTATACTTTCAATAAGTGGCGGCTCGTGGGTAAAATATTTGAGGGTGGAGCGGAATATTAAAAATTATTAACGTATATTTCGCTCATATTTATTTAAAACATAAAAATAGTCTGAGGTAAAAATACTAACTAATATTAACAATATTAAAATAAGTAACAAGTGGCACGTAGATCAAAGAAGCTGTGAGTAAGTATGACTACACTGTGCCGCAGCGCGACACGGCGCTTAGTGGCGAGACCCCCCCCTCCCCGCACTCAACCGACTCGTATCCATCCAATACGTGACGCTGGAAGCGCTGATAAGCAGACAGCGCTCTTGAACTGCAGTTCTACCGTGTATTTGGATGCCCTGCTCCCGATATTAACCCCATTACCTTGCCTAAAAACATGGTTTAATCAGGATCAACTTCTAATAAAAAACACTGTATGGCACTTTTTCAATAATTCAGCTTTTTCCAAGCCTTTTTCTCTGTCAAACATTTTTTTCTGAAGTTTTTTTTTCAAAAATCAATACACAAGTATTGATCCTATTTTTTAATTAGTGGCACAACGTGAGATACGTAATTTGACTGTTGAACTCGTTATAGCAAACCGCAATATAGCAGGGAGCGTTATAGGAGGGTTTACTGTCGAGGTAAAAAATTATGTTTTATTTTAGTATTATATACAGTCAACCCTCCTTTAACTTTTTCTGTAAACCGCTGTTTTCTACAAAATTTTAATATTTTTAAGGTAAATCGTGAAAAGAATATCGGATGTATCATATTAATTGAATGATAAATTATTACGTTGGGATAAAATTTTCAGTACAGCGTAAGGCATCCATTTCTCCCTTGCGTTTCAACATTTCCCTCGATTCTCCGAGCAAACACGTAATCCATTTCCCGTTCCCGAAAAAGACGAGGTGAGCCAACAGGGATTACGCTGCATTTTTCATGTCATAATTTGACCAGAACCACTGACCCCACGGGCATTCTCAGCCATTCCGCCCGGCTCTAAATCACGCGGTGATAGATAAGCGCTGTCGCCGGGATGGAAGAGCAACACAAATCTCCGAGCTCCGACGACAATTGACGATCCACCCCCACTTTATGGCGACGTTGTAAAGGAAGCGGCTCATGAGAGACCGGAAAAAACACATAAGACTGTTTTTGTCCAGAAATCTTTTATGTTAACCCCAACCCCGCGTACTACGACACTAAAGGTTAACCATTCGTCATGTCGTAACCGTGCATTAATAGTTCATCGAGATGTAAACTAGCAAAGTTTGTTCCGAGTTGCCACTTTGAAGTGCCGACTTCGGCAACGTCAACTTTTGACGAGTACATATGTGAGGCGAATTCCGCCACTGCTAAATATTAATAACCCATTAAACGCCACGTCGACCTTGACTTGTTCAAATAATAACATATGTACATATAAATTATAAATTAATTAATTATATTATTATTTTGTATCAGTGGCTAATTTTCTGATACGCGCAAAGATTTATTTTTGTAGAGGGGTTTAAGTTTGGGACGATCTTAGCAAATTAGAGGGGTGGAACCCGCATTTCCCTATGTCACCCGAATCTACTCTCCTCGGTATGTTGGGCCGGTCGTAAAATCCGGTCGTAAATTCGCGTGTCATCTGAAACAAAATGCCACACACTACACTATGCCGCCTACTTCATATTTATTTATTGCCGTTGCCTTCTTGTCAGTCGTACGGTCGTAAAGACGGAACTGTTTCGTCGGTTGTTTATGAAGAAGGTGAAGAGTGGGTAGGTGTAGAGCCTGCGAGTGTTGAGTAGGCAGAGGGGCTTGCCTTATTGATTCTGTCCCATCATATTTTATTGCCGCGTGCCTGAGCATCTCCATCGGCTTTATTGCCCATCTAGTACACACTGGTCCGAAATGAAAATCATCGGCAGTTTAGTGTTTAACCCTTTCCATGTGAAGATATGAGATCGTGCTCTGAGAGCTATTTGTTGCACGACCCATTTTTTCTAATAAATAGCAACCACGTGAGCTTACAATTTAATACTTAGTCATTCTATTTTTATTCAAAATTAATGAAATATGCATTAGTTATACTGTGATATCAATTAAAGTCAAGAATTGAATCATCAAGGCGAAAGAGGGACGGATGCTGGGAAAAATAATTGGAATTAGGTTAAATGCATGTCAAAAATTTTAATAAAAAAATGCTAAAGTAAACACATAAAATTAAAGACTTTTGAAACGGATAACAGGTGTAATTAAGGATAAATATATTTTTATACATTCATATATATGTCCATTTTATTTATTGTTACACCTAGCAGTGTAGAGTAAGAGCGCTTTCTGAGCGTCAGCACTACCAGCGTCGTGTATTTTATGGATGCGGGCCGGCAGCGGGGTGGGGGGGGGGGAGTTTCCCGCTGCTAGACACTGTGTTGCGCTGCGACTCCGATCAGTCCCGCGCTGTTCACACTTTTGAAATATGCATCTTTCATTTTAAATTTCCGCAGCACCACCAAATATTTTATCCATGAGTTTTACCATTGAGAACATTTTACCCGTTTAAATGGTAAGAATAAAATTAATATTTAAAATCAACACTAGATAAAATGTTTTTGTTTTCGCCAATTTGTCCTAGGACTAATCGTTAAGATGTCCAAAATTAAGCTTAGTGGTTAATCTGGAATATGGATCATATCTAATTAAGGCAGTTGTCATTGTTACAACTAATAACTTGCTAATGAATAATAGTCAATATGAAAAGCATGAGGATAATATAGGAGAGAAGATTTACAGTTTTAGATAGACGAAGGTTAGTTGCTTTTGATCACTGAGGACGTACCACTGAGCACGAAAGCTACGAATCACATACGTAGCATATGATGGACGAATTTTGATTATTGCAAGATTTTTTTCAGTTCTTAATATACGATTTCAAATTTTTATAATCTGTGGCGGTTATTCCAACACATTTAATTTAAATATTAATAAATGACATATAGCGCCCCTAGCGGTATTAAGTGGCGACAAAATGATCATCAGCGCCATTGCCAAGGCGGTCCGCGGGCGGTTAAATCTCTCTCTCTCTCTGCTCCCAGCGGTCGTAACGTTAAGGCATTTCCACTTTTAACTCCGTCGTAAGATGTAGCCGCCATATTGTTGCGCTACACACGGATGCCGCCATAACAACTCTGGATATATCCTCTCGTCTTCCCCATGGAAAATCCAATCGACTAATAATTGACAGACATTAGACACTATAAATAAATAAGAGACGACGCAAAAAAGACGACACTGCCAATTCTCAGGCACCCGACTCCCATTGTGGTAGCACGTCATGGAACGTTTTGAGCGGGAAAGAGTTCGCGCTAAAAGTCAGTGATGTTTTTACTACCATCAGATGTCATTTGACCCACAGGACCGTGTATAAATATGGGACACATTTCGGTACATCATCGAAAGAACCTCAGCTAAACAATTTCAGATGGAGAGGAAAAAATACACTGCCCTGCATCCTCATAAAAAGCCAGTCAAGATAAAGGAAGCCCACCATAACATTTACTCTCGCCGTTATGGCAGAGACATTGTGATTTTCTCGTACCAAAGGAATCTTTAGGATCTTTATATATATATATATATTGTACCAGAGATTCGTCTCTGGGAACTTATACTTCATTACTCGTACCAAAGGAATCTTTGAGATCATCGTCAGATTTATCTCGTACCAGAGATTCATCTATGGGATCTTTATACCTTCATTTCAGCTGACGACATCTACAATAAAAGGATTCGCCACCACCAGTCTTTACAATCACATCCAAGGATCTTAATTATTTTTGACAGGAGAACTTCTGCCAATTTCCATTTAAGATCGCAACTATTTATTTGGTTCCTACAGTGAAAGAGTGACCTGCTCTTTTCTCTACGAATTTATACGTTACATAACACAACTACCTTCTCTAGGATATTCTTCCTTCTAATAAGATACTTAAAGTCGTAGAAAATCTTATTGAAACTGTGTTCTAAAAAAAATGAGTTTCTTTGGGTTTAGATAGTTTTGTTCCAAATGAGCGGCTGGATTAATATTTATAAAAAAATATATTTCATTTGTAATTTTAGTGAATAAATCCTTAATATATAAATGAGATAAATCTCTTTTTCCTTTGGGCCAGGTCCTTTTTTTCTATAATTTTAATTGTCATCGCCCTGCGGCACAGAGCGCGCATTACACGTGCGCCTAATCCTCGCACGTCTAATCTCGGCGGCCCTTTGTACGTGCAAAAAAGTAGCAAACGATTTCCGCATTGATTTATTGCCAACCCTTGTAGGATTGGTGGTTTGAAACCCTGTTTTCCAGATACGATACCGCGTTATCGCTTTCCGTACAACCAGAAGCGACGCAGACAAACGAATAGTGTAATCTGGAGCACGCTCGCTGAATAACTAACAACTCCATTAGTCTCGGACTGCTCTAACGCGACGATACACAACCACGGGAGCGAGTGCGACGGCAAATATTTTTTTCACCACTGCAATCTTGTCACCTCACAACGGCGGTCACCTAATTTACGGACGTGATTATTACCGGTTTTAATTTTAAATTTCCACGTTAAATATATTGTTAATATTTGCACGCGTATTTTGTTCAAATCAATTATTTCCAAAATTATTTCCTTCCGCGCTACCTCACACGTATCATGTAACTTTTTGGCCGCGCGAATGTGTTTGACATATTAATTTATGCCTCGGAAAATATTTTTGTAAATAAATATATACAGAAAAAAAATCTACATACATTGTGTAACAAATCTGGGCCGATAAATAAGACTTTTCAATGCCTTAAAATGTTAAAATATTTATACCTTTGCGTGTTTTCGTCGAAGGCGCAAAAGCCTTAAACCCAACAATGGGCCGATAAGCCCTGGGCATAAATTATAGCGCCAGAGACATTGAATATTTAAATTCATGTCGAAAAACTTGTTGAAAGGCACATTTTCCGCGAACAGCTTCAACGTGTTATTAGAATCTGGGCATACGGTTCAGAGTTTGCATACCATAAAAAAAATGCATTACAAAATAGTTCTCTTTAGAATAATTGCTTAATATATTTTTTTTAACTCGCAATATCGTTTTTAAATTTCTAACATCATACTAGCAAATATTGACATTATCATGTATGCGAATATCCCCCAATCGATATTGTATATATTAAATATTTGTTTATCCAATCCAGTCTTTGATATTACAACGTATCATAACTAACAAAATAATAATAAAAAAAAACAGGAAAAATATAAGTCATATTATAGTAAAACTTCGGAAAATCATAATATACCGTATACTGATTTCATAGCATAAAACTATTATTTTAACGAATACATAAATTTTAAATTTAATTACATTAATAAATGAAGGAAATAGCCAGAAATGAGAAAACTATCGCGGGATTTCAGTCCATTTAGACGCCACAGCGTGCAGGCACGCGAAATCGGCTAACCAACAGCGCCACGGAAAACGCTACTATGAATTTATTTATGAATAAATCTAATATTTTTAAATGAAAATTAATGCAGATACACCTTTTGAAGGCAATGTGATTGTTAGAATGTCGATATGTATAGCCGTTTTATTTTATTTGAAGTTTATACGGCGTACGGTAAAAATACATATAATTAGCTTGGCGATTAAAGGATTATTGGGGTATATAAATTCTTAGTAAGATTTTGTTGGGACGTCTTGTTCCTTAAGAGGAGTCACTCATAGGAACCTACCAAAGTGGCTTCAGGCCGGGGAGATCCATGTTGGACCAGGTCTTCACGATCAAACAGATGATCCAGTCAAGTCATGGGAGTATGGCATTGATCTTCACTCGATATTTGTCGACTTACGTCGGGCGTATGACAGCATCCATAGAGAAAAATGATGAGTGATAAGAATGGTTGGGGCTTAATCGCAGCCGTTCGCAGCTTCCAGGGGAATGAGACAAGGGGATGCTATATCCCCAATATTATTTAATTTCGCCTCGAAGGCTGCCATAAGAGCCGCACATCGGGCCCGACACTCCGATCCTTGGAGGGATACGATACGGCTAGCATACGCTGATGATGTTGACATTGTCAGTCGCACCAAAAACGAGGTTGTCGAGTCGCTCGGTGCTTTCTTAGCAGCGGCTTCCAACCAGGGTTTGGAGGTGAATTGGTCCAAGACCAAATAAATGATGGTTTCGCGATCGGGCACAGAGGGGATCTCGGTGGATGTAGGGTCCGGGTCTGTTGAGTGAGTTAAATCATTCAAGTACCTGGGTACCACAATCACCGAGGACAATTCTGAAAATAGAGAAATATCTGCCCGTATACAAAAAGCGAATCGGTGCTATTATGTCCTGTCTAAATCACTGGGGAATAGGTTGCTCTCGGAGCGGAATAAACTGAGAATTTATAAAATGGTCATGGTCTCTGGCAAGTTGGGACATGCATCGTCTTGATCGGTTCGAGAGAAAAGTCTTAAGACGGATTTTCGGACCGAATCCGGACGAGGCTGGTCCCGGATATAGAAATATGCGATCAAATAACGAGGTCATAGACATGTATGAGGATATATCATTGTCCTCACACATTCGCACGAAACGCTTACGTTGGGCAGGACATGTAGTCCGAATGGGCAGCGATAGGTTGGCCCATACTATTAGGAACTCTAGGCCTGGGGGAACACGTCCCATTGGGAGGCCGAGACTACGTTGGAGAGGCAGGGTTGAGGCGGACGCGTCTCTGTTGGGGCTTGGGCAATGGATGGAGGAAGCCTGGGACCGGCAGAAATGGTGTAATTCCCTTCAGGTGGCAGGGACTCGTTTCGGGTCAGGGGCCATTTAAATAATAATTATTCTACATACACGGATATGTTATAGTCTTTTTATCTGATGTCTAATTTTGAGTGACGTTAGTAAACAGAGGTAACACTGATGCTAAACGTTGAACAGCCGATAAAGATCGTAATCAGAAAAGTCTATAAATAGGTTTCCGGCCGATTAAGTGGTATTAAAAACGTTATTTATTATTAATTTGTTTTAAGTTAGGACGCAAAAAATAATATACTTATACTATTTTTTCACATCAACGTCACTATAAATAAACGACACGTGCCCACTGTTTCTAGCCTAATAACATATTAATACTTAAGGCATAACCAGGGACGATAGGAATCTAAAAATGGAACTATGTTACTAACTCTATGTGGTCAATTGTATTAGTTTTAAGCAGGAGCGTTTCGTCCATATATACTGCGGAGCTGTAGCACCTCCAAGAAAATTGGAGAAAAATATATGAATATATATGTGTCTATTGATCTGCTCATCAACAGGCGTCGTGTATTGGGCGGATGCGGGCCGGTAGCGGAGTGCGGGAGGGGTCTCGACGCTAAGTGCCTATCGCGCTGCGACTCGGTGCAGTCATAATGAGTCACAGCTTCTTCGAGCCACGTCCTACTTATCACTTATTTTATTATTATTAATATTATTTAGTATTTTTGAACAGTAATATATTAATGCTATGATGGCTATTGATATTTTTATTGACGACAAATTATAGCTTGATTAACAATAGTAATCATCACAGTGTGTACAAAAATATTTTATGGTAATTTTATGCTATTATAGTCCATAAAGAAAATTAAGTTTTTTTTATGTAAGAGTATGTTAAACTAGGCTAGAGGATTATCACGCTTTTGTGTTATCATTTTAGTGAACACGTTACATTTAATCAGCGAATCCGACGACTGACCCAGAATCCAAGATTACTCCAATGGTCACTCCCATTTCTCGGCGGTGAGCCACAATTTCGCACTTTAATTTAAAAATTTGCATATAAATAACGAATCGTTCCTTTTACCAGGGCACCGCAGAAAAAGAGGGAAAAAAAATGAAACATTACAAAGAGGCAAAACAGGCGTGATTACGCCCCTTTTCCCGGGACGAAATTGAATGACGCGATTAGAGTGCGCGGCCCGCGGAGTGTACTAAGTGCGTGAGGAGAACACGGAGAGAGCGACGGGGACAGGGAACGAGACAGGGACGGGGAACACCAGATGAATGTGGAACCATTAAACACACAAAACGAACACTGTGCTGCGAGAGTGGCTGCTACCTGGGCTCAACTTGAGCGAAAATCCTTTCAGTTCACAATGGTCTTCGGGTGCCACCCTTCACCACCCTTTTCACAGAAATTAGGGTTAAAAGGAGTGCGTTTGTGCGCATTATTGCTTATTAAGCCAATTTTTTATCAGAAAGCCCCATTCGTCTCGTCCCTTAAGTCCCGGTGATCAATTCTATGTCTTTATCTCGCATTCTTTCATAGTGGTAGGAATTTGTAATAAAAAAATCCGACATATATATTTCTATATATATATGTAATGACCACTGAAAGTAAATAAATAGTTTTATTAGGACGTTAAAATCCATCATGGCGAAGTTTTAATTGAAAACGTTTTTTTTGCGCTAAAGCCGCGTCTTAAAATAAGTTCAGCTTTAATCAGCAATAGGTGTTAATTTCCTCGACACGCTACAATCTATTAACGCCAGAAAATTGCTCTGCGAAAGCTAAGCGCGAATCGTTTAATTAACACGCTAACTCAGTTTAGCCGACAGTTGACACGACCCTTAACCCTTCAAAAACCCGCAGTCTTTCGATCGAGTACGCTCGAGTCAAAGACTGTTTTATTCCCAAAAATTTAAAGCAAATCATGTGAGCGATATTCGGCAACGCTTTTCACATCGAATATGTGGCCCGGTAATTGTGTGCCCGGTATACTCCTTCTCGTTAACCGGGTCCGCGTGTCATTCACAGGCGGTTGCCTGCGCAAGCACCGGACGCGACGCCACCGACGCTAATTAACTCAGGACGTCAAGCCGCGTCCTCTGTGTCCGACCGCAAAAAATGACCCCGGCGTATACGGATAATTTGAGATAAATTGGAATGATTCGAAAAATAAATTGAGCAAAATGCGTCGCAATGCTTTTGACATTTTATGCATGAAATAATTCAGAATGTATGATATAAAAATAAATAAATTCTTAAAATTATCATTTTAGTTGAATGAAAATGTAAAACAAGACGTTTAAATGGAAAAAAAATATGGGAGAAGACATCTAACATGTGAGATGAACATAAACGTAAATAAATCCTAGGGATTAAATATATGTACTTAAAAGAATATTTGAAATTGTTTTAATAAATTTTTTTTTGACGATGAATGGAATTACAGAAAGATTCCAAAGTGCTATTCATCCATATAAAGATTCTGAAGGTGCAAGGGGAATGAGACTCTTACACTAATATTCCCCCCAGTGCCAAACTACGACACTGGTTAATTTTTAATATTATTTCACTTGGATTGAAATTAATATTATTTGATTTTTTTAAATATATAATAAACTAAGGATATATAGTGTCTTTCTCTTACATGCCCTGGAAAGTGTTAAAGAGAATTCCCTGAATTTATAGTTTTCGTAAGACACCTATCCGTTTACTAACTTAACTCAGTCGCAGTTAACTTGCATTATCGATAAATGTACGAGGATCAGTAAAATAGAAGAAAAGGACAAGAAGATTCAATAGGACAAAATTCTGTATATTAGTTTTTTTCTATTTTTTTTTGGACAAAGTAAAGCATCGATTATATTCAACTCTCCTAATTTGCTCTCCTAACTTTATATCGCCGTTTTCTACAAAATGCTAAAGTATGTAATACAGTCAGCCTTCTATAATGCTTCTTGGTGTTATAGAGCGGCATGTGCAACTGTCACTCCTATAGTGCTTTATTTTAGATAGTTCTTTGTTTGCTAACAACATATAAAAAGCTTACATAAACAAAATATGCGAATAGAAAAATGTTTGTTGTATTGATTACGTTCAATTTACAAAATACAATTTAAACAACTTCACCCCTAATCTTCTATAAGGCGGGTTTCTATAGCGTGGTCCTTATTTCAACGCTATAAGAGTTCTATATTCTAGATACCGAGCGAAATAAATTTTATTGCCCTTCGCTTGACAAAAAAATATAAAACACGTTAACAAATCGGCGCTATAGAGGGGTTGACTGTACTTTTTGAGTTAGATTGATCATATATAATTCTGAGGGCTATTAAGACCTTCACTTTAATTAACTATATTGCATTCATAGCCATTACGAAGCAGGCATGGATTTAGATTTTAATCCTAATAATATAAAAAGATATATTGCAAGGACTACAAATGGTAAAATATATTTTTTAACATTTGTAATTACATCCTGCAAAGAACCGCGACCCAAAAAAGTGGAGATATATATAATAATAGAATAAAAATCTATAATCTAATACAAAATCCTTACATATTTACTATCGATATTTATTTATTATTTCCAGAGTAAATATTTTATTCAATACTTTGCTATCACAATTTTTTTCCAAATGATGGTTAAAAAATATTTGTGACGATTAAGCCATTCTGTCATCCCTCTTGTTGATTAGCATAGATTTTTCTAAAAGGTCATCAAGGTCAGAATATCGACCAGCCTCTGATTCGTATTTCAAGGTCATAAATCAAAAGCTTAATATGTGGTGGTTATTCCA
>JAGXCT010036805.1:106912-147931 GCA_022495035.1 Philopotamus ludificatus
CCCGCATTTTCGTAATATGTAGTCGCCATCTTGTTGCGCTACACGTGGATGCCGCCATGATGACTCTGGATATATCCTCTCATTTTCTTCACATCGACTAACCAATTAACAGACAAGCTGACCACTGTAATTGCTGACTTTCTGGTTGTAGTCTCAGACTGATGTGATGTCGCAAAGATCCTCATCCAGTCTTTCGTCGGGATCATTGGAGGATTACTCCTCTACGTGTTTAACCTTAAAGCTATCTATAAATGTTGTACTTCGATGAATGTGTCAATGTGCTTAGTATAAATTGAGTTTGCATTTATATCACAGGCTCACCATGTTCCGAGTCACGAATCCTTTGTATTAATTATTGTTTTGGCTCTCCATTTTAATGGTTAAAAATAACACTTTTATGTAAAGTGCACTACATAAAACAAATATCAAAAGAATAACAAAATCTTAAAAGTTTGCCGCGTTGGCTCATAGAGAGTGAATGAAAGAAATAGAATCACTTACTTACTCCCACCGGAAACTATATATGACTCGTACTAATAACTACAGTAACGGATACATATTCATTTTTATTACTAGATTAAATGGAAACTATATACGTAATAATGCATTACTTAATAATTATATATTAATGAGATCTTAAAAACGATTTAAATGGAATTCTTCTGAATTGCTTATCTGAATAAGTAAATTACTTTGACTATTAAACAACCGCAGATTATTCGGGGGAGATATTATTTTACGGCCTTGTCTCCTTCTCGTTATTTTCCCTTTGAAATACATCTTAGTGTAGATGTTCAAGTTTCTTAGGCGGGGACTTTACCAAGAACACTCCCTTCTATAAGAACATTCTCTCTGAAACTGCCAACATATCTCATCGGGCGATGAATAAATAACACGTACATATATCCAAGGGTATATATACATCGATATGGCCGGTTCTCCATTGTGTCCGATGGTATCTGCGGCCGTTATTTGCGATGCAATAAAAGGTGATCTTGTGCAAACCTTAGCATCGGCGTCGTATCCGACCGCCACTTTTATAATTTACATAGTCGGCTCTTTTTCGGTGAAAAACGATCTCATAAAAGTGGGTAATTGAGATGGTTTATGGGGGCGCAGTGGGTGCGGCTTGTTTTGCTATTCCAAGTATCACCTGATGCCGAAAGAACAAATAAATCTCGCCACTATCACTCGGGGTGGTGGATGTGGAGGAGCGCTCGAAGAAAGAAATCAAGTTTTTTTTCTTCTTTCAACTTGATCTGTGAAAAAATATTTGTTTTGAAGGTACTCGATACGAAATTTATGGGTTCTGAAGTTGAGAAAAATATTCAAGTGGCATCGAAAAGGGATTGTAATATTTTTTGCTCACTTTTTATTGCAGTTTAACTTATACCGTGGCTTGAAAACAAATCACAGATTGAAATATTATATAAATAAATATACTGTCATATCATCTTTGATCCTCTGTATTGTCTAGTTATATATCTTTTTTTTTCTTTATTTATCGCTGAATTTGTTGCAATGTTAAAGGATCATCGGCGCTTTTAATCTTCATCAATGTTGTCCGAAGGCGCGCTACCAAAATAATTACACGGCCGTGGGGTTAAAACGCTTTCTCCGTTATCTTTGCGTAATTAAATTGTTTGCCAGACCAGACCAACCTGTCTGGATAACAATGAAGTCGGCTAAACAGGCAAAAAGGAGATGGTCCATCCCTCGAGATGGCGGAGAAGAACAATATTGATGGGTGACAATGGAAACGTCAACGCAAACCCGAGACAAATGATAATTAAATGCAAATGAAAGTATATTATCTATATACTGAATCCTTGTAATAAACTAACCAATTTAAAAATAATATATAATTATTTTTTTGCGACGCTAAAAGCTATGATAAAGCATCATTTTTTATATTATATATTTAATTAATCAATTCGTTACGGCGGCTCGAAAACAATGCCGTCATCCGAAGGGGGTCTATTTATAATAGAAAATATACCCCAAGCATTTTATAGTAAGATATTAATTCATCATCAATATCTGACTGTTTCTTTTTTTTTAAATGAGTTATTAAATCTATTACAAATGAATTATTGATTGGATAACAGTTATTCATGATACGCTTCATAATTTAGGCGATTATAGTACGTTTTACTCACACTTGGCACATCGTACCGGATGCGAGCGAAAATAAACATCGCGCTCGTCGCAGTAGAAGCAAATATTGTTGTTTTAATTTTTTTCCGTAATTCTAGACAATAAAGGACAATGATTAATTATAATATTTATTCTTTAGACTTTTTTAGACAAACACAAAAAGTTTGTGTGTTGTTGAGACAAGTGTTCATCTAATCTCTCTACTCTATTGATTATCAAATCTTATAACAGTTATAAAAAAGGTTTTCCTAGAAAGGCTCTTGGTGTGGGTGATGCGTATATTTTTTTAACTACTGATAAAGCTGGAATGTAGATTTAATATAATTTCTTCGTAACACATATAAGTCACTTTTATAACATTTATAACAAATATGTAGAAAAATTAATGAAATAGTAGGGTTTAAATTAAAAGAGTTATTCGAGAAAAAAATTTGGGGTACCAAATATACTTCATTGACACGACTAGGTTAAAATTAATAGTACTTCAAAGTAAAATTATGACGTAAAAGTAGCTTTTACACTTTTCAAGAAAAAACTGCCTAATAACCAAAGCTATCTTAAACAAACAGACATCGGTACGACTACGTTAAGTAAAAATACTTTTCTTACCACCACTAGAGAATGCTAATAACTGTATTGAGATTCAGGAGATGATAATAACATTTATTGGAAAATATACATGGCAACTAACTGTTATCTAATTTAGATGCTTTTGTGGAAGATTAATGATATAGATTTGTCCCTGAATATTTTGTCTAAAGGATTTTGTTATTTTATTCTACGCCCTAATTAAGAAACAATTTAACCCGTCAGTCAAGAAATGTCATAGTGAAAAAAACGGCAGCTATATAAATAATTAGTCTACGGAAGATACAAGCATTTTTATTGTCGGAATAAAAAGTAATGCAAGATCCACGTAATAATAAGAGCCAATTTCAACAAATGAAAAATAATACCATATAACTTTCAAAAGGAATATTACAAAAAGCTCACTTGAAAAGTATAAAAAAAAAACAAAACAACGACCCAAACAAACATCAATTCAAGATAGATATATTTAATAACGTAGAGCATTTGGTTTGTGTATAAGAAGGTACAAACCAGATGCGAATATGCAATAAAAATGCCGTTCACGTATAAAAGACGTTTTGCACCCAAAAGTTTGTTTTAAATATTCTCATACAATTTTTTTGTCATAGAAATATATTATACGTACTACAAAATTTAGTTCGAATTTCCGTATTATAATTTCCACAAGTTCTCAATTGAAAATGTGTAATATTTTGATTTATAACCGATTTTCTCTAAAGATATTTATTTTTTATCTGACTACGATGGACAGACTATAAAAAGGCGTTGGATTGCATGGATTAGAAATGTTTGTGGAAGTTGCTAAAAGAAAATCTTATCCGAAACCAGTATAAGAACAACACTGCAATAGTCAAAATAGAGTTGAATTTTTCGGAAAAGTTTTCAGTGCTCAACGGAGTGAGACGGAGCTGTACTCTCTCCAGACCTATTTAACTTATACGGGGAGTACATTATGAGAAAAGCCCTGGAAAACTGGAAAAGCGGATTTAAAATAGCTGGCAAAAGTTTCAAATCTTAGATATGCTGACAATACGCCATTGATAGCCACCAACGAAGAAGAAATGGCTGATTTGCTCAAAAGAGTTCAAAAACTAGGACTCGAGATCAATATTACTAAACCAAGCTGATGATAAACGACCGAAGTAATTAGCTATCCAGATCATCTAATTCTGGATAGCTAACTTCCGGATCTGGACGCGGTTTAAGAATTTCTATATCTCTGATCACTACTTACGAGTAACGGAAATAAGAAAGCGAATAGGGATGGATAAAAATGCGATGTCAAAGCTATCGAGAATTAAAAAAAAACAGAGATAAAAAGACAAAAAAGACATAAAGGAGAACACCTCGAAGATGAAAATTGACGCTCTTGAAATGCGGTGCTGGCGCCGCCTGCTGAGTATACCATGGACCACTTAATATAGAAAAGGGTCTCAAAAGGATTCTGCGATATTTCGGGCATCTCGCTAGAAGAAACGATAGCCTGGGGAAGCTTGTCGTGTTAAGGACGTAGAACGTACAAGAAGTAGGGTAGTAGTAGGGCTCCCATCCATCCTGGAGCGAACAAGTGAAGACTGACAAGGGCTACACCGTGGTAGCTGTGATGCGAGATGTGGAGTGCAGAAAATCCTGGTTAGCCAAAAGCAAGAAGATTCGGAATAAAAATGGTTACCATCCTCAGCCATGATGGTGCCAATTAAAGAAAAACGATGGATGGATGGCATAACAGAAGGATTCCAAAGCGACATTCACTCATATAAAGTTTCGATAAGGATTCTAAAAGTGCAAGGGGAATGAAATTCACACTAATATTCTTCAGTGTCAAACCACGACACTGGTTAATTTTTAATATTATTTCAGTTGGATTTAAATTTATATTATTTGTTTTATAAATATTTATTCAACGAAAGTTAGATGCCATTAAATTAATTAAAAACAACCCGTCAAACTACCTACATACATATTTTTATAAAACATGAAGAGGCAATGGGTCTCTTTCTCTTATATATTCGCTGGACAGACACCAATCCAACTACTAACTTAGCGCAGTCGCGGTTAACGTACATTATCAAAATATTTGTTTATTTTATATTCCAATAAACTCATAGTTAGAAAATTAAAACAATTGTTCAGCAATGTATAAGTTGAATATAAATTCATACGTTCTTCGGAACTTACTTACATATAATATAATAAAAAAACGCTAACGAGCTTTTGAAGCTTGGATTTTGTACCCGCAAAAATTCCCTATATACTTAAAAATTTCAAAGGTCAAAGAAAATAGTCTTTGAACGATGAATGATTAAAAACGTTTGCCCTTTTCAGAATAATCAATATTTAATTTGCCTAATTACCTTATAAATCCAAACTCAGAATCAAACCGCAAAGCACTTACGGTTATTAAAGATTTTTGGATAATTCTGATTTTTTAAATCCGGAAAATAAAATGGTTTCGTTGGTATGTTTAAGAAAATGCAATGCACTCTCACAAAATGTATGAGAGCCACAAGAAAATATGTTGACAAGCTCTGATTTAGTGTAAGGTTAAATAATAAAAAAAAGTATAAATATCCATACCAAAAAATTACTCTGAGTGAAATTATTAAAGGTCTTGCCAATTAACCAATTTTTGACTGGTTTTTTCAAAAAAAGTTGGCAAATCCCTGACTTCGATCATTTTTTCAAGTTTTAAGTAGATTTCAATTCATATAGTTATTCAATCACTGATTGTCGATCAAAATTTACACAGGGTTAAAAAACTATCATGAGATTTTTATTCAGATCCTTTACTTATGCGTAGAATAATATCAGCTTATTTATTATGTAATAAATAAAAGTAAAATTCACCGCAAATGCTTAGCATTTACAAAACACAATTCGCTTAATCGATACAGCTCCATCGATATTCTGGAATGGCACAACTTCGAGGGGGAGCAATACCATAACATTGACGAGGGATGAGGGTCGAAGGAAAGACGAGAAGGAGCACCCTGTCCCGTATCCGATCCTTGGGATTCCCGTCCGGGGGCTCCGTTCAGCCCAACCGATATAGACGCGAATAAATATTCAACCCTTGTCTGGTGTCTGTTTATACACGACATGTAATTTGACGGCACAATATTATTTTTTTAATATGCTGAAGAGAAAAAAACTGAAACGAAACTGGGTCTATTTAGAATCGGGCGTAGAACAAATACGCATATTTGTTCGCCGTGTTATGGCGTAATGGGCCTATTTAACATGACGTTCGCGGCGTAACGAGGAACGTATCGTTGTATCCAATTACCGAAATAAAATACCCGCGAATACTTTCAGCTGAAAATCGCGACGTAATCCGGCGGATTTGCCGGCGAGAGTGACGGAAAATAAAGAATGTGACTCACCTGTCGCTCATGTCTCCCTCCTTTCTGGCCACTCCTCCCGCTTCAGAAAACACGTATATCCGCTGCTCTCCTCTGTACCACTTGAGGGAGTGGACCTCGCCGCACTTGCCCCTGTCGACGGCGCACCTCAGCGAACCGATCCCACCCACCATTGCAGAAACGTGCTCTGTAACGAAAAAATGTGGTCTTTAGTTTTCAATTTTTGACAAAGAGTTGTCCACTACACCGGCGGTCGTGTTGGACAAATGGCGTTGCTGTCACGTGTCATGTCTGTCTGGAGTGTGCGACCGCACTTGATTTGTGGACGGGTAGCCAGGATGAACGAGTGCATTTACGACCTGGTGGTGGACGAGAGGACCGTGTATTTTACAGCTGACATGCTGTAATTGCTTGAGATACCGACAATAAAAAGTTCGATGTTTAAAACTTTGTCGTGCATATTTTACCTAATATATATAGAATTACAGTGGAAATTTTATTTTTCATAAAGACAATGCGTGATTGTCATTACAGAATAACCCAGATCGCTAATCACGCATAAAAACATAATAGTAACGAAAAAAAAAATCAAATATATCTACATATTTGGCCAAGTAGTTGAGCAGAGTTAGCTCTGGTTACCGGAGAGTTTCTGAGAGTACCTGTCCTTGCGCCAACCAACAGCTTGAAGAAGTGCTTTGCCAAGTAAATTGACCTTCTTTTTTCAAGGGTTACATACCCCAGGCTGCTCTGTACCCATACGCATGCCTCATGTAAAGATATCTAAGAAATTTCTGTATTTTCTCTAATCTGAGGGAATTCGAGGCATAGTGGAACCTGATTCGAGCAAGCTTCGAACCAATGCATCGAATAGCACGCAAAAAAATAATGGAAGTAACTCATTGATTCGACTAAAATTTTCGCAAGAATCTGTTTTATACTACGCATACCGGAGGACTTTGGTGAAGATGGCGATCAGCTCATATAACCAATGATCGGTGTTATGGCTTGTAGGTATATTTCGATAATGCAAGTTAACCACGACTGAGCTAACTTAGTAGTCGGATAGGTATCCGACAAAAACTATGAATTCAGGAAATTCTAGAACAAGGGGTATGTAGGAGGAAGAGACCCATTAAATCCCCATGTTTTATAAAAAATAATATTTATGGAGGTAGTTTGGCGCGTTGTAATTAAATAAGTTAATGCTATCTAACCTTCGTTGAATAAATATTTATATAAAACAAATAATATATTGTTATTAATTAGACTCATTCCCGTTGCCTTTTTAGAGTCTTTAGAATGTTTATCGAATCCTTATCATAATCTTTATATGGATGAATAGCGCCTTTGGAATCTTTCTGTTATGCCATTCATCCATCGTAATCAAATAAATAAATATAATGCCTTGATTAACTCATTGCCTACGGGGGGCGTGGATTCCACGTCAAATACCTTTTTGTGTATGTCCGGGGCGCGCATATTACGCGCTAGTCGATACTACGCGTTTGATCGGTTGTAACTTATACAACGTTTTGTTGTTTTAAATATTTTTTTAGGTTCATACTTGATAGGTGTAGCAATTAAAAAATATCTTTTTTCAGGCCTCGAGGAGATTTTGGGCAAATGCGACATGTGCATATAAAACATTTATTCAAAATATTTTATGGCTCTGTTACATAAAGGAGTGTGTTTATAAATTGTTGACTAATTTTACTCTTTTATTTATGACGTTCCTCAACATTCGGAGCTATAAAAACAGCTGTTGTGAAAAAAAATACGTTAAATAAAATAAAAAAATTTGGAATTTCGGAAGAAGTTTGGTAACCTCTGCTATTAGATACAAATTATTTTTTTGGCACTAACTATCCAGTAAATATTAATATTGAAGTAATTACATTTTCGGTTCAATATCTTGATTAATAAAAGAGTTTCATTAAATTTCGGCGGAAGGGAATGCGTTAACTCTATATTTAATAACTGTATAATTAAATAATTATAGTTCATAATAGTGAATTATTAAATATTTTTTTAATATTCCGCTAGTATACTCGGAGAAAATATTTATTTAATGAGACTAAAATTTATAAACGACTCTAAAACTTTTACTATTATTTTTATACGTTTATTAGAAAACTTTTATATAGCAACGCGATCTGATATGAGAAGTAATGGCTTTGTCCGTAAAAAATAATTATAATTACATATTCTTAAAAAAAGTTTTTTTATAATCGCATATTTCCATTTCCGCGTAATATTTAATCAACATATAAAACTAGTGGCTATATATAAAAGTTAAAACACTAACTCTAACCAAACGAAATGATACGAGTAGATATATAGGACTTGTCTTAGTATCGCACTCGGACATCATTTTCCCTGGTCTTAAACAAATATCCATTCGAAGATTATTAAAGGTTTCCACAGTCATCGTTTTCAGATCTGTCGTCTGAGGTCTCGTATTATCGATTTATTGATTTTCTATGTTATATTCTGCGTCTTTTTTCACGAATTTGCCTATTTTAATCATTCCAGCTTATCAAAATGGAATATTTTTTTTACAATAAACACAAAAGGACCTTTTTGGCCGTTATATTTAGTTTCGATATTGCCAGTGGTACCTGACATTTGGAAAGCAACTACTTTTTCGACATTGAATCGAGCACATAACCCACTTCGGAATGGAATTCCGCCATAAGTCGAGAACTGACGACTGTATAGCAAAATTAAAACCAGTAGCATTAATTATTAATTTAATTATTGCAATATTCAATGAGATTTTTTTATTATAACTTTCAGACTCTCTAGATTTATCGTTCTCCCTTTTTATTATATATTAGGGCACCAAAAAGTAACCGCTCATTTTTTTATTAATGTGAAATTTACATTTAATTTCCATCAACATAAGAAACTGTTTCTCATCTTCATCCTAGTTTTTCAATTTCTTTTCAGAAAAGGTTTTGAATCGAAACACTCGTTCGAGTGATTTTCGACTTCATTCTAATCCAAAATGTTTTTCTCTTAAAGTGTATCCATGGATCTGCAGAGAAATTAATCAAAATGAGCAAGATCTGGGGAATATGAAGAGTGTCGCAGAACCTCTCAGCTTTGTGAGTACGTCCATTATCGCGGTAAAGAATTATTCCCTTTCTGTTATATAAAATTAAGTATTTTTATTTTCTTGTTTACTCTTTCTAATTATGCACAGTTAACATCTGCATTAATTGTTTCATCAGATTTTGATTATTCACAATGAATTATTCCTCTTACATCCCACCAAATGCACAAAAAAACCTTTCAGAGTGTTATGCCAGGCTTAGGAGTACGAACGAGAGTTTGATTTAGAGAAAGCCATTGAATCTTTCTATTGGCGTAAAAAGGATCGAATTCTTCTTCTCGACAATAAAGAATTGCAAGTGTTTCTCCGATGTTTTTCCATGAGTTGCAAATGTGACTGTACTGAGGACCTTGGATATTTTAGTCTTTGCGATAAATTCTTGATGGTTAATCAAGGAACTGATTTGACCAGGGATCTCAATATATCATCGTCAAATTTAGACAGTCGTCGAGATTCAGGTGCATATTTAAGATGTATATTTCCCAATTTCAACCTTTAAAACCTTAAACTTATACAAAAGCTTTAGTAGATTTGTTTGCATTCAAGCCCTGGTCGAAAAACTAGTGTACGATGTCTGATGTATCCTTCATTTTATTAGTGGCAGTTGGAGCGAGTACTCGCTCCTGGGTCTCTTCGTCATGACGACTCTGGAGACTCTCCTCTCGTCTTTCCTTTGCCAACCACATCGACAGCGGTATAATTATCATTGTTAACTACAGACAAGCTGACTGACACCATCGCTGACGTCTGGTTACAGAATCCGCCTTCAGCATCACCGACTTCAGACCGCAGACTGGCATGCTACTGTAGAGCCCCCAGTTGGCCTCTCGTCGGAGATCACCAGGAAGCGTGCTTTTCTGCAGATACTCTTGGCATCAAACCGCCACGAGTGCCGTCAATACCAGAGATCGCCATGCAGAGAGTACTAGAGGCTGCACGCGTCATATTTATTAATAATAATAATGCTAAGCAGTAGTTCTAAGCAAACCACCTTACATGCATGCTTTCTTTGCCATGTTAGGACATAAACTACACTCGAACATAAGGTCATAAAATACGCGATTTCTTTTGGGTCCCCCTAATATTTAGGTTCCGTTCAAAGGGATGGTTCGTGGTTTCATTGTGTGTATAAAACGTATGATATATGTAGGTATGTACCATCTATTGGAGCAAATGTCGTGCAAAGCCGTGGCGCGCATCTGGACCGCGTCCATATTTCATTTTGTCCCATTACACCGGAGTGGTCTAATCCAATTGCAGTGGTCGTATCTCCCGTAAGGCCAGGACCCGCCGCCCAATCACCCGGTGTCCGATTGCCCAACAAATATTTGATCGACTAGCTAAATAATGGATCGGAGCCAGAAGTCGGGATGGCACGTTTTGTGTTTGTGTTTGTCTGACGTCCACGGTCGGCAGGGCCCGCTCATTGGATTAGTGACAGATGCCACTGACAACTGACCGCACTCGGATGTCGCGCCTACAATATCAACAGCAACAACCGGCAATTCGAGTTGTGATTCGCCGGCTCCGGAGTAGCTGGATGCTCTCAATCTGTGGCATCCTATCGCTTTTGTCGTCTAGCTGCGGTCGGCTAGCTCATTGTGTTAACTATCGTGGTGGTTCACTTGCAACACGTGTAATCGAGGATGCGTTTACCACCTTCAATTAACAGTGACACAGATCAATTTAATATAGTCGCAATCAGATTGTTAAACTAATATTTATTAATTTAATATGTTATTACATATTGAGAATGCATAATGTATTGAGCGACCTATTTAAACTATGTATGCCGATAAATCAAACACATCTAAGACGTTACCCCTTTAATATTAGTGGTACTAACCGTAAATACAATAATATTTTAAATAGTTCTAACACGATTTTAAATCTTTAAGCTGATAAAAAAAAACACGATAATAAATATTTTATTTATTTTTTATATTACGCGATTTCACTCTTTTACAATTAACATGAGTGCTGAACAAATATTTATGTGAATTAATACGGATTTACAAATAAAAAACATAATTATTATATTGATTAACCATTCAGTGCGGCGCGCATGACGTTCATGCGCACACACATTGTGTCCAGGGTGCGTTGTGCTTGACGTTCATGCACGCGAATCTTTCAAACTTTAACTTGTTGCATGTAAACTAGAGCGATTTAAGTTATTGTGTTTGTTTAAAAATTAGCTCACTTAAAATATCTAAAACGACAATATTGAGATTTGAACACGAATCTCGTCTACAGTGCATCGCGATCGACATTTATTTGCACGATTTTAACTTGTGGTAAATTAAGGACACTAAAAAGTGATTCAAGAATCTTTATAATAATCAATGGGATTGTTTTTTATTATTATAAATAAAGAATGAACTTTATTTTTACCATAAATTATATTCAAGATAAATGGAAACCATTTAATACGAAAAATTATGATTTTATTTAAAATTATGTCGGAAACAGACTCAGATTACATCCGATGTTTTATTTGTAGCGAATTAATTACCCCATATAAATATAGGAAACATTTTCTCAGGACTAAGAATGAATTCTATTGATTTAATTTTATATGAAATATTCTCGTTTTGCAAGGTATTAATAAAATGGTAACAAAAACGTTTCTCTAGAAGATTCTAAAGATTTCTCTACTTGCTAGTAGTAGTATCTACGTTGTAAAAAATATATGAATAGCAAAACTAATTATTAAGAAAATATGGGTAATATATAATATTTAACCTTTTCCACACTAGGCCCAAGAGATCTTTTAGCATAAAAAATTGAACCACATTGTTTTTTATTGAACAGGATATCAGATCACAGCCTATAAATGCTTCTTATTCATTTAACAATGAAAATATTTTTTTATATATTCGTTAAATACAATTAATGAGAGTAGAACGAAGATTCGACCGAAAATATGCAGAGCGGAAAAGGTTAAATTGTATAACATGTTACTTTTTATACGTTTTTTAACAATAACACGGTTATAGAAATATGTTTTCACCAAAAATAAATATCATAATTTAATTTAAGTTACTTAATCTATCTTCCAGAAAATAATATTAAAAATTCAAATTAATAACACATTAAATTATTTTAATAAGAAGTAGAAAATGAATAGTAATAATGTAATGATATATAGTCAAGTATAACTTTAGTATTATTATTATCTATTAATCCATCCATCACGACGGCTCGAAAACAACCGCGTCGTCCGAAGGGGGTCTCTTAGATACCCCAAGCATTTCAAGTCAAGATGCTGATGAATTCTTTGTCAATTTCTTGACATAAATGACAACGCTCTCGGCGATGTTTCGCCGTAGACTGAGCTCTCGTAGCACGTGTCAATCGCACGTTTCACTCGCACTCGACACATCGTACCGAATGTGAGCGAAAATAAACATCCCGCGCAACAGCAGCGAATATTCGTTGTTTTTATATATTTTTAATTTACCTGATTATATATAATACTTATTCTTTAGATTATTTTAAATAAATATACAAATTCTTGACATGTAGGGTTAATATTAAAAGAGTTATTTGATTAAAAACAATATGAACAAAAATTAATTCAACAAGATGGTTTTAAACACGATCTAAAAACATTAAAGCTTTACACGTTTCATTCAAGAAATCCTTCATGTTGCATATAACAAGTGCAGTATTGAAGTGACACGCTTTGATATTGCGTTACATTCGAGTTGATGTTGCACGATCGTTTGTAAGCGTCGTTAAATTTTCATCTGAAATGCATCATACAGCACTACTAGATATAATACTATATTGAAAGCAACAACGTGAAAATATGCCAGAATGCATCAAACAAAAATATATCGAAGAAAATTTCAATAGAAAATCGAAAGAAAATCATCATCAGTTTGTCTGAACGATCAATTTCCATGTGTGAACTACTAGAAAATTCCTTGCAAGATGTATTCTTTGTATAATTAGACGGCATTTAACATCTCTTACGGTGTACTGGCGTGGTTTTGAGACACTTCGCATTTCGTATGCAGGCTAATGCGATATAGCGGAACACAATCACGTCTGTGTAATCAGAGGTTAAGAGGCGTGAACGGGTTAGTACTTAATGAGGATAGTGCGATGTTTCCTTAACACATGGATAACCGGGGACACTCTCAAATGTTTATGTTTGAAACCGAATGGGCCTATAAAAGTTACGTCATTTGGCCCGTGGGATTACGGCTCGTGGCAATAACCGAAATCGGTCGACATTCGCAACTGCTAATATCAAAATCAATAATTGAGTGCGTCACGTGGAAAATGGCATGGTCGCTTTTTGATTTTGGCCGTCTTCTCGCTTTGGCTTTGGCAACCTACTGCGCTACATGATTAGCGGGTCATCCGATAGCTGTAACATTAGTCGCAATTGAGATACTCTGATATAATTAAATAGGGCATCATAGTAAACCAATATCTATGGTAATATACAGAGCGGCTCGTCCATATACACTGCGGTGCTGCAGCACCCCCAAGCAAATTGAGGAAAAATATATTTTATATAGCAATATATAGGTGTCTATCATGGCCAAAAGTGTGCGAGTGTATTGGGATCTGCCAATTTTAGGCTTAGTCTGAGTTTCCCTTTAGGTGTCAATCCTGATATCAGGACTGTGACGGTCGTCCTCCAGGTTATCTTGGTTCTCGACAACACTCGACTCGAAATATGTACACGAAAATATAAATATGTGCAGGGAGGGGGTAGGTTGCAGCTAAGCGCCGTGTCCTCACCTGATTTTTAAATATTTTTTATAAAATATGAGCAGAATATACTGTTTTAATATTCCGCAGCACCCCTAAATATTTTACCCACGAGCCGCCACCGGTTATATATGTTTTTCTAAAAGCATTTTCTACTTATCATTGAATAAATTTTAGACCTTGAAAAACGTCCTTAATCGATATATGATCCTTGCATTCTTACTATACGAATTTTTCACATAAGAAATAAAGGGAAAAATGATAAACCCATCCCCATGAAAAACCATACCATTATATAAAATAATTATAACTCTGCTTTTTTTAAATTAGTAAAACTTTGCCATATTTTTTTCATTCCTGTCTTTTGGCTGATAATTATTAGAGTTGACGTTTATTAAAAACCGAAACGTATGCTAAACAGGAATACTGGAAAAAGGTCGTATATCTAGTTGGACTTATTCAAATCGGACCTATATTGAGGTTCCACTGTACTTGTTTTCTTGTTATATTCATAAATTATTATTTTGGTTTGCATGATATAACCGATTGTAGCAAAAAACTTTGGATACAAAACAAACAAAGACGAAACAAAAGTGATTAGAAGATTTTTAACCATTGCAATGCGACGCGCATGACGTTCATGCGCTCAGGAATCGTGTCCAGAGTGCGTTCATGCACATGATTCTTTTGAACTTCTCATTACATTGTAACTAGAGGGAATTAAGTGATGGTGATTGTTTTATAATTTAGCTCACAAACGAGATTTATATACAACAAATAGTTGTGCAAATGTTTATAAAAAAAGGTCAATATTTGATTATTATGCATATTTTTTTAAAAGTGTAAAAGCTTTTTAAACGTTATAATTTCACCCTAAAGTATGTATGAAATTGAAAATGTTTCAGAGATTATTGTTGATTAAATAGGACAGAAAAGTTCGATGTGTTGAACTGAAAGCCATAAGTTTAAAAAAGTCAAATATTATTCATTTTCATTTTCATATTTTTATTTTTTACGAGCATCCCTTGGAGATTACAATCGTTATGTTTTCTGGACAGCGACGAGTCAAACTCATTGCATTCTTCTATTCCAGTAAAAATTCAGTTATTACAACTCATAAAAAATACTCGGGGAAGTATCCCATATGAATTAAAACCTATTCACATGATTTAAAAGAACTCAATTAGTTTGTGATCTTTCGGAAAGGGGTTATTGGTTACTATTTCCTTAAAAAACTATGAATTCAGAAAATTCTTTATAGCACTGGCCAGGGTGTATGCAAGAGGAAGAGAACCATTCCTCCGCATGTTTTATAAAATAATATTTATGTGGGAAGTTTGGGGCGTTGGAATTATTTAATTTAATTTTACATATCTTTTATTGAATAAATAATTATAAAACAGATTGTGATGTTGGAGGGAAGCTGGAAAATCAGCTTGCTCAATTTCCTGCATCAAATTGCCGGATAGATCGTTTCAAGAAGAAAAACTCTATGGTTTATGGATTAGTTTGCAGGGAATTACAAAGTGTTGATTTGGACATCGCTGAAGATTGGAAGCAGACGGACGTTTCCACTGTAATTGCAGACTATGCTCCAGGAGATATTTTGAATACTGATGAAACAGGACTGGGCTTTAATGTTCTTAATTCGAAGACATTCGTCTTTAACCGTTTAGACGACACGGCGTGCAGGCACGCGAAACCGGTTAACCAACAGCGCCACGATAAACGCTACTACGAATAAATATAATATTTTTAAATGAAAATGAATGCAGAGACATGTTTTGAAGGCAATGTGACTGTTAGAATGTCGATATGTTTAGCCGTTTCATTTTATTTGAAGTTTATACGGCCTACGGTAAAAATTCATATAATTGGCTTGGAGATTAAAATGTTTATTGTAAGACTTGTCATGGAGGGAAATTAAGTAAAAATAGGATAACTTATTCTTTTTATTACAAATTCAGATGATAGTGAGAAGTTTTCCCGTTGGTTATGGGAAAAGCACAAAAAACTTGGTGCGTCAAAAATGTCAATGAGGTAAGCTATACGACTTATTGGGAGACCTAGAAGCTATTTTACCGAAAATATTATTTTTTCATTGAAAATGTACAGGACGAATTATAAGATCGATTAAAGAGCTGTAAAAAGCACAAAAATATGTATTAAACCAAATACGTTTTACTTTTAATTACGTTTTTTTATCGGTCTTCTCAAAAACGTAAATGCTAACAACTATGCTGCTATCATTTATATTGTTTATATCTCCTCTTCGATCATGTAATTATGGATATGTAATTATGTAATCGATAAGGTCGGCCGGGCCGATTCGTCCGCTGTAATTTAATCGATAAAGATTCTGTCTTTGTTGAATATCCATATTGAATTCTGAGAGACTCCCAAGGTACAAGTCCTTTTTGACATATTTTTTGGCATAGAAAAAAGTTTAGTGTCGAATATGTTTTTTAATAAAATTATAAGAGTCTCTCTACAATATTTAAAAGCATTTGACAATATTATATTTTAATGAAAGATATATTATGGTGAACACAAAATAAATATATAATACACGCGAGTGAGTTCGGTATCACAATGTCCAGATTCCTTTGAATAACCTCGAGCGATATATCCGAACAATTTACATGTCCTACTGTTACAGTAGGACAGACAGCCGTGTATTGTGTAGACACGTCAAATGTCGACCAAAGGGCAGACGCGCGTGCACATTACAACATTCATAGCGGCCGCTGTATCGAGAGAGCGGTATTTAGGATTCACAGGGTGTTTCATATTCGCGCTGTGCACAAGTGTCCGACCGCAGCATCCCCCGTCCCCTATTATTATGCCACTGGGTGTTTCGCAATAATGTGCTCACATTCTGTGACACCGGGGATCCCATCTCTCACCGGGACGGGGGAGCCCGTCCAATTTTATTTTTTAATCGGTTGCGAGGTGCGACCGCAAAAGCATGGGAGCGGCGCATTATTAAAAATAATAAATAAAATGTGACTGATAACGCTCTGATCATCCCCATTGTCGGACCTCTGGTACACGGGGGTTACATCCGTCCTCGTATACGGGTCAGGGGTTAATACGATTATGACCGTAGGGGACCTAGGGGTCCACAGCACCCCGCTGCAATCAACGCCGCTTTTTATTTCACGATGCCTCTGCACGGAGGCGCCCTCAAGGGTTAACACTAATTGCTGTGTCGGCGATATGGAACGCTGCAACATTTCGCAAAAATTAAATTAAAATACGCAGAGCCCTCATACGTGTCTTCCATTAAAAATAAAATATTTATCAAAATGACATATTTCACAACTCAATAAATAAATTTATCCATATCATTGTGTTTATCATATTTAATTAATAAATAAATATTAATTAAATTATTCCGTCGTTATATTCATTCGACGAGCATTTCCAGTGAAACGTTTGAGCGCTGCAAATGAACATTTCCCGAGATAGACAGCGGAAACGCGGACGTCACTAATTTCGCGCTGAATTTTCCGACAAATGCACCAAGGCAGCGGCGATAACCCTTAACCTGGGAAAGCCTCCGGGCATTTTCCGGGCCGAAATTTTCCATTAAAATGCTCGCAAATTTACCGGTCGGAACATATGCAAATTCGTGGCGAGAGCCGCACAATAATGTGGGCCGGATGAGCAATGGAAATTGGAGCGACATTAGCGTCGCGCTACTCGTGTCGCTTGCGTCGTTTCGGATATGTATAGCGCGGCGAGATTGTAGCTGCGAGCAGATTTCATGAGAGGTTTACTCCATGCAAAAGGTGACCATATGGCATGGCGGTGAAAATGATATGTTTACGCTACGGCGATCATGACTACGTATTCGCTCTCAAACCTATTGTATATAATGGTCTAATGTTATATACCATAAAAAGTAATTAAACCTATATGAAAACTACGAGGAAAGCTTACTAATCTAACCATTTTCCTCTAAGAATACACAGAATGTCGAAAAAAAAATTATACACAGTTTGAATAGCTACAACCAGTGGCTGTTTGTAGGTAACATATTTGGGGGTGCTGCGGTCCATCACATATAGTTTAAGTATGGCGCGGTGCTGCTCCGAGTCGTAGCGCAACACAGCGCTTAGCGACGAGATTCCCCGACTCCGCTGCCACCCCGCATCCAACGAATACACGATGCTGGTAGCGCTGACGAGCAGACAGCACTAGTGCTCTATACCGCGCGACGAAACACTAAATATAAATTATTATTCTATTCTTTTTCTATTCAATTTCAGCTTTTAATTCTTGGAGCGTCGACGGTTTTCTTAGGTAAACTTAAAACTCTTTGAGGTATCCTCACAAAAAACCAGTGGCGTCGGGTCTGAGGAATAGGCAGCGTATCCTATGGGATCTTTTCGTCTAAACCCTCTGTTCGGAAGATTCCTTATCAAGATGTGTTCTTACATCACGATGATAGTGTGAAAATACTCCGTTATGTTGAAAATAAAATCACCATCTTCACCAAAGCACTCTTGAATACGTGGTAAAATAGATTCTAGCAGTAAATTCTAGTAATTCGTACCAGTGTATACATTTTTTTAGAATACGCTATATAAATAAACTGAACCTGCAAATTACCGTTCATTTTTATAGTTTCTGTCAAACATACATAATATACAACTGTATAGTCAGCCCTCCTATAACGAATTAATCGCGACTATGTTATAGAATCCCGCGTTATAGGAGTTAAGGCACCCAATACAAGTAATTTTACAGAGAAAATGGTATTTAAAATTGAAATCAAATGAAAATTTGACGTAAATATAAAATAGCGCAGATTTTTAGACCTCATTCCAGAAGAAATGGGATGATGTTTATCAATTGCCCCAAAAATGGGACGCATAATCACGCTATAACACTTAAGCGGGGTTTATCCCTTAAGTATAAAAATGAATCCATAGAAAGTGCAGATCAATAGTTCATAAGGCAATCCTGCTCTCTTTAAGGGTAATTTTTACTAAAAAATAAAATGTCTCACAATAAAAATGACAGATTTTTGTCTAAAAGAGAAGACAAGATTTTGTCTTAAATAAAGACAAGACATAAATAATAGTCAATAGAAAAATGTCCTGTCCAATTTACAAAAAGTTATTAGGAGGATTCCTTAAAAAACAATAGATTAAGGTAATTTTATTGAAATATATTTATTTGTTGATGGATATATCGCGTTACAGTAAATTCTAGTGGCAGAAAATAGTAGTAAGTTAAAAAAGAGTCAGTGTGACTGCACCGAGTAGCAGCGCGACACGCCGCTTAGAGGCAAGACCCCCCTCCCTCCGCACTTCGCTACCGGCCCGCATCCGTCCAATACACAAAGTGCTGAGATCTTGCTCCAGATCACGCGGAGTATCACTGCCCACGTAGATACCAAACAGATTAACAAAAATAAATTATATTTATATTTTGTATTGATAATATATAATAAATATATATACATATATTATTGTTAAAAATATATATTTCTTCAATCTGTCTGTAGATGCTGCAGGTCTGCAGTTTATATGTACAGGGCGCTCATGGTTAATTCCAAAACGCCTATTTTCTATATAAATGAGTCTCACGCATTACCCTATTCCAGTGGTAGACAAACACATTAGTCGAAAGAGCCAAATATTAGCAGTAAAACGATTAAGATTTTTTTTGAGGACTAAGGACTCTGTTCTTATTATTTGGTGGAAACTAGTTACACTGAATGAAGCTAGAAATCATACTTTATAATAATCTAATTACAACAATTTGTCATATCAGCATTATGAGTTTAAATTAAAAGCTCCATAATTCTTTGTTTTTTTTTAAATCGAGCAATTGCATTTCAAAAGGCCAATGTCAATATTTAACAGAGAAATATTTAATTCTGCCATGGTAGCATTGAGAGGTTTAATTTAACAGACTAACGTCGCTTTGCTATTTCTGAATTACTGAATGTAGAAAAACTTTCCCTATATTTAAAATAGTTGTTTTGAAATAAAAAAATTTAATCACTGAATTTCTGGCGATGTTTCAACAGGCTTGGAAAGTTAAACAAAATTCCTGTTTCAAAAACTTATTTTTTAAATGATATGACTTTTAATTTACGTTTTATTCAAATGAGAAGTAACGTCAACGGTGAAATATTTTTTTTTCAACTGATAAATGTATTTTAAACACATTTATGGAAGAGCCACTCTCAAGTAACCACATGTGGATCTCGAGCGGTAGTTTGCCGACCACTGTCTGAGTACAGAGATAAACTAAGCTCTGAGGCGGTTAACTTACATTATTATAACAGATTGTTACCTACAAGTCAAAAGTAAAATAAAATATATTCAAAAGTACAGTATTCGAAGAGTATCTTACACGCGCTAATGCAATATTTATATTCGGAATGAAAACTCTTAGGGGAGACAAGAGTTAAGATTTTCGCATAAGAAAATCTGACGCGGCTCAACTCTACCAATAAAAATAGCTTTAGGGTGTGTTTTTTTGTCTAATTTTTTTTCAAGAATTTTTCTTCATAACTTTTTAATCCGAGAACTGAAAAGAAAAGCTTTCAAACGACAAAGTCGCTAAAGGTGTTCCTCTGGCCGTGGCGGAGGCGGGGCTGCAAATCCAGCGGAACATTTAATATACCTTAAGAAGTCTTAGCAAAGATTACACACAATTCCATTATTGGACCACCCGACGGCTTAATATTATTTAAATTCTAGATTTATTATGACTGTATTATATTCGCCGGGAGACCTGCGCCGAATACTAATGCCCCCGAAACTCGACAAAAACTTTATCTTTTTCCTACTTCTTCCGCTGTTACTTCTTCTTTTCGGCGAAAGTTTCGTGATGGAATTTGTCAAAAGTGCCACAGCCTGTTTTGGCTTACCGAACGTATCGGCGAAGAATTAATTATTAGTTTTTTAACTCTTCATTTTTTTCGGATAACAAATCTGTTCGGGAAAAGCGAAAATCGAACGCGGAAAAACTAATCACGGCGAAATCGCTAGAACATTACTACGGACTAAAGGTAATGATTTAACGACTAATAAAGCTCTGAATATCACGATCGGATTATAACAAAGAAAGTTTTGCGGATAAGTTTTAATAGGCGATAAATATTATATATGCATAATGCTTATCTAATAATCAAACAAAATATTCTAGATTTATATTAAAATTAACTATTTTTTATAAAGCTTAATATTGTTTTATGTTAGCTTTAAATGAATTAGTCATCCGCTGCATTACGCAGAATAGTTCCAGTAACATTATTTAAAAACTCACTCTGAAATTATTCATCGATTCCGAATATTGATAAATTGAGAGTGAAGTTTACATAAAGATTTATTTCAGACTGAATGAAAAAATAATTAAATACATCAAACTCGAGCATGTAGCTTTAAAAAAAGCTATGTTGAAATATATTATTATTAGGAGGACCATATTCTGAAACTAAACACGTGTCCTCGGTGGTTTAAAAAGTTTAAAAATGAAAATAGGAATCTCAAAGATGTCGCACGAAAAGTACGACCCCAAAAATTAGATAATGATATCCTGAAGGCGACGGTGGATTCAGATCCTCGTCAAACAATTGAGGAATTATCATTAAAGATTGACTGTCAATGGTTTAGAGTTCAGGATCATCTTCGTCGCACATCGACGGGGACGATGCTCGATCAACGGCGTACCATTTGCGCGTCTCTTTTGTCTCGGTATAAAGCCGATTCCTTTTTGCTGCGAATAGTAACTGGAGAAGAGAAGTGGGTGCTATGCAATAATCCTGTAGGAAATAACAATGACTTTCTTCCAGAGAAGTACCTGTTCCGATCCCTTGACCATCACTAACAATAAAAAAGGTCCTTGTTTGTGTGTGGTGGGATTTTTCTGGAATCTAGAACAGAATATTATGAACAACTCGAGCGAATGAAACAAAACCTCATAAAAAAACGATCTTTTTTTTGGTTAATAACAAAAAAGGATCCTTCAAAACGATAACACGAGGCCTTACGCTACAACAATAACACGGGAAAAATTAAGGGAGATTAGATTAACATTTTTAACTTATCAACTCTATTCAATGGATCTCGGGCCGTGGGATTACCACGTTTTCAGATCGCTAGAGCATACATTAAGAGGTAAAAAAAATGATAGTGTTGGAGAAAAAACGCACTTGAAATAGTTTTCCAATGAAAAATGGAAGGACTTTTTAAAAAGGAAATCAAACAACTGCCTTAACGCTGACAAAGAGTGTTAAATTATTTTGTTGATTAGTATTTAACATTTTTTTAAATAAATAAATGTTTTTCGCCACAAAAACAAAAATTTGAATTACTTTTCGGTCCCCTTAATATATTACATTTTTTATTACAGCTCGGCTCCCCGTCTCGTATTCGAATGCAATTTTGAAAAACGTCTCTCATACTTCTGAAGAATTTGGCCTCATTGCCGTTGGCCACACTGCGAGGCCAAGAGTGCGGTCAGCTGCTGAGGACAGCTGCTGTCTCATTACTGCTGCTCGGGTAATTACAACACGAAAACACACATTTCCCTTGGACAACACACAGTGGGAGAAGGAGAGACATACGCTCCGCATTTGCCATGCATAGAGAGCACGTGAAATTGGCTTCCGGAATTAGTGAGTGGCGAATAAATTTGCGGACTAGTCGGTGGAGAGGGCTGGGGTGGCGGCGACAAGACGATGCTCGTTTGGGTCGTGCTCATAAATATGATAAATCATGCCAGAAATAACCGTGAATTATGCGGAGGTTTGACCTTTGTGGGGTCTCGCATTACATACCTGCATCTAATTATAAATTATTAATGTTTTGAGGAACTAAAAAAATCTAAATGAAAGTGAAACATACTATACGTGATATGTATTTTTAAGCTTAATATTAAAGATTGTATAGATTGCTAATAATTTAGAATATTTGGGCTAACAATCGCCTTATACAGAACAACTTGTCCAGAAAGCAATTAAACCTTTATATTCGTATTCGTCAGCATGTGTACCTCTTAATTAGATAACGGTGTTAACAATCCTATAGTGCTGCGATAGGGACCACGCTATCTAAACCTGCTCTAAAGAAGACTAGGCACCCATACATATATTTTTTTTATCATATATTTATTACAAATTTCCAATCTAATGTTTTGTTTTGTAGAAAACAGCTCTCAGAAGAGAGCACTGTAGGAGGGACTGCCGTACACGCCACTCTTTAGTAAAGAGCGCTATAGGAGGGTTATCTGTAATTGGGATGATGATTGAACCAAACTAGATGAATGTCAATATGACAATGCTCTCGGGGATGTCCCGCCGCAGACTGAGCACTCAGTGCAGACTGAGCTTTCGCTTTCAATCGCACGGTTTCACTCGCAGTCAGCACATCGTACTGAATGCAATTGAGAAAAAACAACAAAAGCGAATATAGTTTTTTATGTTTATTTGCTCAATTCGTTAATGATTATTTATAATATTTATTCATCCTTTTAATCTCTTTACATCTTATTGATTATCAAATCATAAAAAAATATATAAAAGTTTTTTCTAGAACTTTTATAATGTAAGATCTCTTTTACATTACTTTAAAGCAGGGATGAGCCACCAGCGGCCCGTCACACCTCTTACGACCCTTCAAAGATTTTACATTTTGACTTTTAAAAAATCCTAATGTCTTGCAGCCTCATTGTACCTTGGGCATAGTCATAATCTTTTTTCACATATATTATTCGCCGTTTTCTTAGCTGTTAAGTGCTCGTGTGCTGTGCGCAATAGAGTAAGCTATTTTTTTGCGAAATATTCACGACAAAAATAATTACATCTCTAAAACTAGTTAGCCTATGTGAGTAAAATAAAAAACATTAGCAAAATAAAAGATTGTTTTTTTTCAAACAAGCACCAGCACCTTTCACGCTTTCTAATTCTCTAGGTAAAAAAAAACATTTTTACAGCTATATATTGATAAAAGAATCGGTCACCTCAAAGATTTCATTTTTAGGTATGGAACAAAGACTGTATCCCCGTTGGCATATATTGTGTAGTGTGGACTAAGTTGATTTATTACAGTCTGCCTATTAAAACACAACGCTTATCCCAAAAGTCGACCTTGTAACGTAAATGTTCATATTACTCATTATGACAAAAATATTTATCGAAACCGAAAATAAAATTATGGATCGGTATCTCAAAGTCATTATTTATGTAAGCTAATATTCATATTTTTAATAAAATTATCATAAATCAGTGTAATCCGATTTCAAAATGTACCATAATCACTGGTCCTGTACGGGACCGTAGGGCATTGCACGACGCAAATCCGCGGGCCCGTACGGGACCACGGAGCGTTTAAAGGTTAATAGTATTTCTATTTTTTTATAATATAATTAATTTTGTTAATAAAAAGATAATTTAAGTTTTATTATTCATTATGTGTATTACTATAAGTTTAACTATACGTTTTACTATAAATGTGTAGCTGGCCTATCTTTTGGCATAAGTTTACTATATTTTTTTAACACAGTTAAGTCACTTTTTATAACATTTACAACAAATTTGTTGTTGATTACATTTTCCAGACACTATTTTCCAAAATTCAGGTTCATTCTTTTTATCATCAAGGCTCTGCTCATTTTACTCTTCTTTTTGTTAATCCTCGTATTAATGAGGATTATTTTATATAATAATATAAAATTCTGATTTGCAACATATTTAACCAAGCTTTTTTTTATTTGTTAATCAGAAGATTTAATGACTGTATAAATAAAGAAGCTTTTAACATAATTAGTTTTAAAAAGCTTGCTCTTACAAGATAGTGTAAGACCAGTGATATTATTATTCAATTATTCCCTCGTTTAACAATCGCTGCAACACAGGAAATCCCGAACCAAAGTCAAGTCTATGGGAAGGCTTTTGGAGCCCCGATGCATAAGTGTTTTCAGACCCTATGTACACTAGCGCTCCGGGCTATTGAAGTCGCTTTATTTCACTGCCTTTGTGATCTAATAAAACTATAATTACATTCAAGTCATAATATATTCTATCATACATTGAATATATCATATTCTGATTTCTAAAACACCTAATTTATGAGATATATTTTCTTCTTATCAATAATTACATAAATCACTGTTAATTGCAGATGTTTTGGGGTTCAGTTCGATTATACCAATAAACCGCATAGCAATTAGAACACGAAGCCTGGCGACGTAGGGATCAGACGTTAATTGACAAATGCAACCGCAAGATTTTGATTGAATACGCATGCGTAATTTAATATGTGCATAGTCGGAATCGGCTTCGGCCTGGAATAACACCAAGACCCGGGATTTAGTGACTTTCGGGCAAAGCCCCGAGCCGAACACACATATATCAGAGTGGGACCCGCCCGTGGAGGACGGGCCCCCCGCCGTTCGTTAATTCCATTGAGTACACACAGACTGTTTAAATTAACCGATAGTCTAGATAGAATACATGGAATATATTAAGGGAAACTGTGTGGCCCCTCGGTTAAGTGTCTGAGCAAATACAAGCCGCAAAGTGGGATCGAATGCCAAGATTCTGCATTTTTTATTACGGCAAATCGATCAATAAAAAACACAGTAAAAATCACGTATAATTGTAAGTGAGGTTTAGTTGCATCAATCAAAAATATTAACCTAGCTGTGCCGGTGGATATTTGGGACCCTAAGTTTTTGATTTTTCTCGAATAGCTCTTTAATATAAATCCTTCGTGTTCGAATTTTATTTGGATTTGTCTAAATAGGTCTAAATAATAAATACAAATAATATTTGATCTTTATTGTTTGCAATTACGAAAAAACAATGAAAACAACAATATTGTTTTACAATGTCGCGGGTGCGATGTTTTTTATCGCTCCGTACCGGATATAAGCAAGAAATAACAACGTGCATGTGCAAGTGGGAGCGAGAAAAAATATTTTGCTGTGCCAGCGTAGAAACAGATCCAGAAACGAACCGGACGGATAGAGGAGAAAACTGATTCTGGATTTAAAAGAGCAAAGGATCGTCTAACTCTTGTTCTCAACAATAATCCATTCGCAGAATCAAAAATTATCAGATAATTTTCGTGGTATTAAAAGGTAATTCTAAAACCGTATGGCTAGCTTAATACAAAATCTATTTGTTGACTGGTAATACTTGCTTCTATCTAGCAATAAAAAATGCAGGGACATAAGAGTTAAACCTCAAGCTCTTATGGCAGTGGTAGCAAACCTTTATATACGATGCGCCATTTTTTCACGTTTTTCTTACGTTTATGTTAGGAAATTAATCATGTCAGAAGAATATTGATCCGAAAAAAGCTTATTAAATATATTTTTTAATAAAGTATTTGTTTTTTATCAGTAAGTTGCATTTACCTATTATTAGGATATGGTTTTATTCTTTAGCCACTTCATTTTTATTTTTCCAAGATATTTGCACATTCATTCTGCTCTTTCAAGTATGGAAATTGACTTAAATCCTGATTTTCTAACTTAGGAGCTTTGGCATGCCAGGAATTTAATTATGCATGCCTTGTAGTTTATAAATTTAGACTATCCACTGGTCCTCATTTCTGAGGATCGTGACCATGTGCATGATTTCCCTTATGGAGGACCATGGACATGGTTTTAATGGGAATATATAGTGCAGTGGTTTCCCGTTGCCTTCTGCACCGATCTCATAGATCTCATAATAATTATCGTTTATTTAACCTATCCGTCATGGCGGCTCAAAAACAGCTGCCTCGCCCAAAGGGGGTCTCTCAGAGACTCCAAGCTTTTCGAATCAAGATATTGATGAATTCTTTAACAATATCTAGATATTTAAAAAAATGATTATTCTACCAATAAAATGAGTTATTCATAATATCCTTCATAATTTTTAAACTAATCATATGACTCCGGATGTTTCGCCGCAGACTGAGCTCTCGCAGCACGTGTCATTCTTATGTTTCCTTCGACTTTTTTAAACAAATATAAAATAGTTTGTGTTACGTAGGATTTATTTTAAAAGTGTTCGTCGAGAATAATCAATAACTTGGGGGACCTTAATATACCTCATCGTGCTCCTGCTCTATTTTTTTACAGTCTATCGATTAAGGACTAATAGTTGCATTCAAAGCCTAATATTTAAGAAAATAGAGATAGTCACCTAGTAATGTATGAAAGGTGTTTGGATGATGTTATTACAAGAAACCCTTCGGGGGGCCTTGGAGGAAGCTAGGAAGCTCAAAAATCGTTTACACGTTGCACGTTTTTTTCCAAAATTAAAAAAAAGAAAAAAAAAGAAAAGCATTTTCGCCATTTCCGGAGGAATCTAAGGTGATATTCAGACATAATAAAAATCACACCGCTAACCATTATCTAATGAAAAACTGCTATAAATAGATTGCTACACTTTGTCCCAGGAAAATGACGTCTCAGAACCTGTTCTAGTGCAAAAGTTAAATGTAAAAATTTGGAATAAAGATAATCTAAATTCGGGGAAGTGTTTTTAATTTTTGTTATTTTTTTATCACGATCTCGTCTAGAACGTATGCCTCACAATGAACGTTACATTATGAAATAAGCGTAATGTGGCATGTAGCACTGTCTGTTTGCGTTTGATGACACTGTCCGTCACAAATTGCCAAACGACCTCGATTTCCTAACTCATAGAGCAAACAGTACAGAATAAACGTCATAAATTATAGCATTAACAATAGTTCATAATCGTAAACGACGGGATTAAACAGCGCCAAAAAACGCGACTGTAAAAACATGCGATTTCGATGTGCATATTAAAAAAAAATGGCGTGTTTCGCGACCATCAGCTCTGCGATAATATAACTGATATAATAGATAACCGGCGGTCGTAAAAAGGGCAATTGAAAAATGTATCACATGCAACACGGACACGTGTACCGGCGGAGTGGGCCAATAAATAAAAGCGTAGCCCTGAAGGATTCGCGCAGTGGCCCCAGCGATTTTAGCACACAATCCGACGCCGGTTTACTGCCGGCATAAAACATTTTTACGGCCGAAAATTATTATTAATAAAACGAACTTGTTATTAACACATAAGAAACGCAATAAAATCCCGCTCTAATTGCTCATTTGCCGGGGAAGTCCGGACGGGCGACCCGGCCTAATGAGTGTAAAAATTGATCGCGTCGTAAATCCGCTGTTGTGTCGCAATAAAATATTAGTTTCCGAATAAAATCATTAGCCAAATCTCAGACTCCTCGAGAATTCAACACGGAATAAAATAGAAGCATGTAGAGTCGATATCACTTCACTCTCGTGTAGCGAAACTTTCTTATTCGTTCGGTTCTCATTGGCGTCGCGGCGCTCCGTGCTGAATAGGACGCCGTCCTTCTAGTCCGACTCCACAACAAGCGGCCACGAGACTTAATCCCGGCATCCGTATGTATGGAGCGGCGCTCGTTGGTCAGCTCGGCATGGTTTAATCCGCACGTGTCCAGCATCCGGAAGCTCCGCGGGGAGAACCTGTGATTTCCTTGGCGCGAAAACGAAATAGACGAATTTACGGCCATGCCCCGAGTACCACTTGTCGTCGCCATTGAGCAGCTCTCTGCGTCGTAAATGGAATACAACCACAATGAAGACCCCACACCACTCGCGGTTACCTCCGAGTACTTTTCTACCATGACGATGGGTGCCGTCGACTCTTGCGACATTCGAGAATCAGTTGGGAGGTAATGTGCAGGTGTCACTCTCAATCTGGTACCGCCGGTCTCTGCACAGCAATAGTCGGATCGAATCACGGCGATATGTAAAATACGAATATTTATTACAATTGGATGATAGCTACCTTATGAATATATTTATGACATACAGCTTTTCTCGGTTTATTTCTAAGAATATAAAAAATAAATTAGCATACTCTATCTATTACGGATATTGATTCTTTGCGCGATTGGTCAATATTAAATCTTCCATTAAGTATTGGAAAATATCAAACAATGACATTTTCTAGATCAAAGGAGCCCATCATCTTAATTACAGACTTGGGAACGTAACTCTTCCTAAGCAATCGTCTGTTAAAGATTTGGGTATTTTGTTTGTCTCAAATTTAGTTTACATGTATCGGACTTAAGTATGAGATCATCAAGAAATGTTGGGCTTTGTCTTGAGAAATTCTCATCACATTCGTAGCACCTTAGTCATACGAGTACTATACGATACATTGGTTGCTTGAATCAGGTTCCATTATATGGGCGCCTTATGAAGCCTCGAACTCCCTCAGATTAGAGAGGATACGGAAGAAATTTCTTAGGTATCTCTACATGAGGGAGTTTAGGTTCTATCCAAGTTTATACCCCAGCGCATGGGTATAGGGCTACCTGCGATATGTAACCCATGAGAAAAGGAGGTAGATTTACTTGGTAAAACACTTCTTTAAGCTGTTGGTTGGCGCAGTTATAACCCCCTTGTTCTGCACGAGTTGCTCTTATGGGCGCCACCTCACTACCATCGAGCTCGTTTGCGTGTACTTTTTCTTTCGTGAAATGAGAGGACAGACGCTCTCAGAAACTCTCCGGTAACCAGAGCTACCCTGCTGAACCATTTGGCGGTAGATATATTTGATGTTAAATATCGCCGTTTTGTTGATATTTTATATGAGGTCTTATAATTATTTTCATTTCTCTATTGGTATTTTTTTTTTTATTGTTATAAGGTTACTATGTTTTATGCGTGATTGGCGACCTGGGTTATTTTGGAATTCAAATCACGCATTGTCTTAAAATTTAGCAGAAAAAGAATATGATTCAAGATGATTTTTTAAAAAATAAAGAAAAAAATAGAAAAAAATATTCATAACATATATTATTTAATTTAAATATACATACGTGGCGGATTGATTTTACGCATCAAGAAATGTTAGGTACATGTTCTTTATCAATGTTTTTCCAATAATATTCTATAACTAAGAAATCGAGACCACGTTATAGAAAACCTGCGTTAAAGAAAAATTTAAATTTTATTTTGTAAGCTGAATGAAATCATATTTTACATGACTTTAATCATTGTCAATGTCATGTGTTATTTTTTATTGTCAATCAAACGGCATTGATCCTATTCTTTTTTTTACGCGGCAACGTATTTTATATTACGTATTAATTTTACTTTAAATTGAAAATTTACGTTCTGGGAGGGATCACTATTGGAGGGACGGTCGAACTTATTATAGAAAACCGGGGTATAGCAGGGTGCATTATATGATGGTTTGCTGTACTTTCTAAATTATTTTTAACCTAAAACCTTTGGAAAAAGTCAATAATGTCTTGGTTCGCATTCGAAATAATATAATAATAAAAAAAATATCTAGAAAGTATGCCTAAATATCTACCATTATTTAAATACAATCACAGGCCAAAACATTCTCGCTTTAAATGTTAAATTTATACATAAAAAACTTGATATTAGTAAGAGGTCTAGTATAATAGATTAATTCTATTTGTCAACTTACTTCAGCTAGGCACAGTAAGAAGAATTATATTTTTTTATCGACAAGGTTATACATACATGTGAAAACCTTGACTAACAGTTTCTCTTAAATTTTTCATAACCCAAGTTATAATTCAATATACTGAAAAGTAGGATGCTCTGGATTCGAATGGATCCAACGATACACCAATTTGTGAGATATCAGGATCTTTATTGATGACCAAATAGCGTGTCGAAATCGGCTGAGCCGACCCGAGGATTACACATTGAGCTATTCGACTATTACTACTCTCGACGAGTACTGAATACGAATATAATATGAGATTGCAGTACACTATCGCATAGCTGTCACTATGCTTTATGACTGCGAGTCTTAAACTTGTGGCGGTTATTCTACAGAGTGCAAGATAATTTCTTCTATTTTAATTTGAATGACATATAGCGCGCCCCTAGCGGGATTAAGTGGCAACATTTTATCCAACAAAATGATCATAAGCGCCACTGCCAAGACGTCCCGCGGACGGTCCGCCTTTCTTTCTTTCTCACCCTCTCTCGGCGCCCAGCGGTCGAAACGTTGTAAAATGTAAGATGTAGTCGCCATCTTGTTGCGCTAAACACGGATGTCGTCATTATGACTGTGGATATATCCTCTCGTCTTCCTCATTACAAACCACATTGATTAACCAATTAACAGAAAAGTTGAAAATTACAATTGCTGACGCTCCGTCTCAGTATCACTGATACAGCGCCGTGGACTGACGTACAATCACAAGAATCCTTAGCTGGATTATTAGAGGAGTACTCCTCTGCAGATACTCTTAAGAATTTACCACCATGAATGCAGTTCTCATTCTCAGGTATCTCAGTATAGATTCGGTAAGGCAGAATTAGGAACTACGCCATCTTTTGTCTTGATCCGACACGTGTCACCCAACTCAATAAATCTCAAACTGTAGTGCCTCATTTTAAGATCTAGTATAGCAAATACTTGTTAAGTGAGGTCCTTCGTGTATGGTCCTCATAGATGCGATTATGATATCATACTACATTCCTATTGTCATGCATTTTTCCGAAGTTACACGAAGAATTTTTGATTTTTGCTAAGTGCGTTAAATCAATCTGCCACACATGCATGTATAAGTCATTTGCAAATGTATGCGAGCTGTTGGGAAAATAGGTAGAGTATCACTGACATAAATAATCTGTATATATTTTTATGGATGCAACTTTTATTATTATATTTTCTGAAATAGCTTCAGACGATATTTTCGTGAAAATCCCTGAAACGAACCGTTTGAACCGCATTGCCCCCCTTTAGAGCAAGGGGTTATTACTTTCCACCGGTTATTTGATGATAATTCATCCAATTAGACGGAGACACCCGGGGCAGGGTGTCCCGGGTCCCGTTTTCAATTATCGAAATTAATAAGTTGGTAATACTGTAGCGGGACCCCGACACTTCCACGGCGACCCCCTACACGCTTGCACTCGCGAATTAAATCCGCCACCGTCTCCCTCACCACCGCAAAAACTGAGCCATCCCCGCAACGTAGGAGATGTGTGAAACAATAATCTTCGCCGAGATTAAATTGTTTCGGATAGAGTTATGCGATTCAGTGTGCGATAACGTTATTGTTTCAGGAATTTAATACTGTGAACCGAATGTAATCCGGCCAATTCTCCTAACAACAATTTAATAAATAATATCTAAAAAACGGATATAACGTGCGCAGGCGCAATACGACGATTTTTAATATGTACGTTTTTTATGTTATTCGAACCTTTGACTTTTTAAAAGAATTTCATTTCGACAAAATGTGACTCAAGTTTAAAAAGTGGCGCGCGAGCGAAATTTTTATATTACTAAAATCTGCACATATTTTATTGCGGTGAAAAATTTTAATATTGAAAAAAAAAACTTAGAGAAATAAAATTAGTTTTTTTGTTGGGCGAAAAATCGACCGCCCCCTCGTCCGACTCTGATAACCTCCGGGCCATACGGTTTTATGTGTTTTTCTTGCGGGATTCTTTAAAAAAAAAAAAAAAAACTTTTTACAACGCCTAACTAAATCTCGTTCAGCGACTGAACAAAAATAAAATGTTCAAGAAAACTTCAGCAATAAATGTTGGAAAGTCGGTCCGAAATGAAAACCTCAATTTACATGAATCGCCTGCAATCAGACGAGTCAATTGATTGGACAACTCTGAAAACGTAATTACACGTCAGACACATATTTAACGGATAATGGGCCGCTTTCAGCCGTTGACTCTTTTTCGGGCCTAGGCAAAATTTATTTATTTTCATAGATTTCTTAGAAGCAATTTCTCCATCTGGTGTGCGTTAACCGCAATATGAGTTTATTGAAAGGGCCCCGCAGAATGTGTTCTGTTTTTGATGGCGTTCGCTTTATTGGGGCGGACTCGAGGGAGGGGGTAGGGCCGTAGTGTAGCGCTAGGGTTTGGGAACCACTCTACATTTTATTTGCTACGTAAAGTGCGAAACAATTACAGGAATATTCATATTGAATTTTTGTAAAATATATTGAATGTCTAGCCGAGCCCATTGAACGTTATTGAATGGATAAGTGAGAAAATGGAGATTTTTCGCTCCACTTCTTTTCGCAAAACGAAGAAAAAATTGGCACATGTGCCTTTAGAATAATAAATTGAATTACCGAGAGGCAATATTTAAATTGTGCCGTTATAACAGTGCAAATCAGGGCGAACATGTTTCTCGTTGTTTAGATACATGTTCCATGTAATTAAATCGCATGTATGCTTAAACTTGTCGCCGGTATGCAAATTAGAAAAGGATTTAACGTTAGCAATATCTCATTGCTTATCTATGCCAGAATACTTATTTTAAAAATTCGAATATTTAATTGATGTTTCAGACTGAAACTTTTGATCTTTGCATAGTAAATATCTTTCCATTTTTTTTTATTATTTAATATTCAGTCTGGAGCTAATTAAAACTCTCCGATATTCAAATATCTCGTTATTAAAGATATTTTTTATATTAAAATAATCCACATTTTAAAAATATGTAATATATATTATCTTTGGTATTAAAATTGTATATTAAAAATAACACATTGAATGATTTATATATATCTTACATGTCACAAACTAATTGTTATTGTCTAAAAACTATAATATTCGCTTCTGTTGCTACGGGCAATGTTTTTTTTGTGTGCGAGTGAAAAATACGATTGACACGTGCAGCGAGAGCTTAGCCTGCGACGAGACTTCGCCGAGAACGTTGTCAAAATATCGATCACATTATGAAGCTTCTTATGAATGACTATTTTTAAACTTAGAATAATTCTTTTTTTTTTAATATCAAGATATTGTTGAAAAATTCAATAATAAATGAATAGATTAATAAATAAAAATATTTGAGTTTTGTATTGTTTGACACATTTTTCTGAATTGATTTAGAAAGATATACAATCAACCCTTCTATAGCGCTGAGATAAGAACCGCGCTGTAGCAACCCGCCTTATGAAAGACTAAGTAAGCATACAAAATTAGATTGTTTTAATTGTATTCCGTAAATTACACAAAATCAATCAATTTTGTTGTCAACCAAAAGGTTTTAGGTCAACCAAAACCAATAATTAAAAAAAAAACATCATAGAAAACGGCGATCTAGAAAGAAGCCCTATAGAAGGGACTATCACACACGCTACTATAGCAGGAAGCATTCAAGGAGAGTTTACTGTATTTTTGTACACGTATACTGGCACTTAGGCTCTGGGTCTCATCACAAGGGTTTCACATAACAGAGCATTTTTTTAAAAACCTATCTAGCGTGTTATAGGAGGGTTGGCAGTATTGCTATTTTTAAAAAAATGTCAAGATACTAATGAAGAAGTTATGATATTTTTTTACATACATATATTAATATAAATAAAAAATACAGAGCGGACATTGTCGAGATTGTTTTGGTTAAGATAATATATTAGTTTGCATAATAATTAACTTTTACAGCGTTTTTTTGTGACAAAGGTTTAAAAAGTATTGATGAGGTCAAACAGTTTCTAGTGAAACAAATGTGCGGTCAATAAAGATCGAGTTCATAAAAGCTTATAAATCGGCTTCCGGCCAATTACGTGTTAAGAAAATGTCGATCGCAAGAGATCGCATCTAAAACCCCCTAATTTACTTTTGTAATCCTTTCAAAATCTAGATCACTTGCTACAATTTGTTTCATATATTGATAACAAACTTTTATTAAGAAAGTTCGTAGCAAGTTTTTTGGGTTCATCGTTTTAAAAATCACTATTTATTATGCTTCTCATCAGAAACTTGCAGTAATCCTGATTATCTACATCTTATAATTTGATCAACATTATTCCTTTCTTGTTGAGAACCCTTAGATACCCTTGTCTGTAGCTTCTTCTACACTTCGTTTATGGATTTGTCATATTAAGATTCCTGGTCAAAGGGGATTATTGATTAATCATCGAGGCACTATCGAAAATTCGCAAATCTTCAGTCGAGCAGTCAGCAATTCTTGTTGTCGAGACAAAGAATTGGACGCTTTTTAAACTAAATCGTAAATGAAAATGAGAAATAGATCATTTTTGATAACAAAAGTCTAAAAGGGCAATGGTTTTCTCCGAATCAAACTCCTGTTCAGATCCTTTAGACTTAGCTCTCCACGATAATGAATACCCTTATAAAGCATGAATGACTCAAGAAAAAAAAATAGGAGTTTAACTGGGAGGTTCTGCCACGCCCTTAATATTTCCTAATCCTTGTTGGTTTCGATTACTCTCTATTCGGTTCCATATAATACATTTGAAGCCGCTAACCACTCAAACGAGTACAGTAATACCCCCAAATAGCGCGTGTTCCAATAACTCGAAATTCAAAATAAATCGCGGCAGTCACTCTAATAACGCGAGTGCATAGCTTGACCGTAAACTCTATGCCGTTTGGCTGGTTGCGCCTGTGTGTTGATCTCGCTCGCACATATCCATGTCCTCATGTGTGCGAGTCTTCGGCACATTTCTCCCCATTCACGCCTGATGTAGACAATGAATCACAGATATCTATGTGTATGTTGGCGATCGCACGCATGATTTTTTTTGCGTTGTTCATAGCTATAGCAGATTTGTATTTTTTTGCGAAATACCCCAACACTAGATTTGGATGTGCTTCATTATCCCGATAACGCGTTGTTCCAATAACGCAGTCTCAACTTTCGCGTTATCTGGGGTATTACTGTATATATGGGAAACAGTTTTTAATAATGGAATCATACAAAAATGCGCGATTTCTTTCACGTCCCCCTAATATTTTATTTTTAGAACGTATAATTATATTATCATCATTGTGTTATTTTTTTTATATACACTCTCATTATTATTAAAGAGTCTCTCAGTGGAATTCTATGAATAGATATCATTAGGTTTATTTTATAGGAGAGCCGTGACACCCACTAATAAACACTGACCCCTATACCCTCAAGTTCAGAACCTTAATAATAAAATTGTAAAATACAATTGAAAAATCGCCCTGAACTCCATAAAACGGCATTAAGAACCCCTCTCCAATTTTTTCTTGGTATAAACCGCTAAGATCATATACGCTCTCCATCTCGGGGATTACCACCGGGCGGGTGGTAGCAGCGGCGGCGTGCAAGCGGTGAGATACAGCAGCAGCCAGTGCGTTATTCTTCGGCGGGGGCTTACGGCTCCGGGTTTATTACCGCGATGGAATATAGGTATAGCGGCGTAGTCGAAGCGGAGAGGGCTGCGGAGGCCTAAGTGGAGTTAAGTTCAAGTGGAGGCGAACAACCTTAATGTATGCAAGCGGCAGGGCGGGCGCACTTGTTCCACTCAATTAACCCCATTCCGGCGAGTGTTTGAGCACCAGCCACCGGATCGAGCACTTGATCAACCCTGGAAATGAGGTGGTGGTGGCGGCCGGACAAGCCGGCTAGCCAGGTGAGATAGGCGGCACTGGAAAATATTCAAAATTTGAGTGCAGACGTTCCGCAGGGGGGCGAGTTAGTGGATGGTCCATTCGGGACGACGGGATCGTACGATATGTTGAGTTAGTGGTAGTTAGTGCGAATGGGACGGAAGTGGTTTAAACTCTTGTAAGAGCACTCGGTGCTAAATGAACTCTGCGCTCATAAATGTGGAGGAACTAAGACATTTTTCATCGATCCTTATACACGTCGTAGTTTTCCAACTACGGCATAAGAGACGGTCTAGAATCGGTTAAGTTTTCATCTATAACTCATTTAAAAATTAATAATTATATTTTAAATCAACTGTTATTTATTTAATTTTTCATAATAACAATGCGTGATTAGCATTACAAAATAACCCAGGTCGCCAATCACGCATAAAAACATAAGAGTATCGTGAAAAAAATAGCATTATCAGAGAGTTTCTGAGAGCAACTGTCTTCACATTTGACGGAAGAAAGAGGACACGCAAACGAGCTCCATGGTAGTGAGGTGGCGTCCATAGGGGAAACCCGCACAATACAAGGGGGCTGTGTACTGCGCCAACCAACAGCTTGAGAAGTGCTTTACCAAGTAAATCGATCTTCTTTTCTCGAGGGTTACATAACCCAAGCAGCCCTGTACCCATGCGATGGGGTATAAACTGGAGTAGAATTCAAAATCCTTCATGTAGAGAAAATTTCTTCTGTATCTTCTTTAATCGGTGGGAATACGAGGCTTCATAAAGCGCCCATATAATGGAATCTGATTCAGGCAAGCAATGTATCGTATAGTACTCGTATGACTGAGGTGCTACGAATGTGATGAGAATTTCTCAAGACAAAGCCCAACATTCTTGATGATCTCATACACACGTCCGATACATGTAAACAAAATTTTAACATAGAATCAAACAAAATACCCTGACATTTTCCAATACTTAATGGAAGACGATTTAATATTTTCTTGATGTCCATCTGCAACGAAAGAGCAACTTCCACTGAGGTAACAGATCGAAATATTTTTAAATCGTCTGAGAAAAGTGAAAATTTACATTGAAGGACCTGATGAATATCATTTACAAAAAAAAAACAAAAAAGGTCCTAAATTTGACCCCTGCGGAATACTAGAAGGTGTATTGTAAGCATACAATGTTAGGGAGTCGTATGTCACATATAGTTTCCTCTCTGTAAGGTAACTCGAGAAGAATCGTACGAGATTATCCGATAACCCAAAACTCTCTAGTTTCAAAATGAGTCTAGCATGATCGACTTTATCAAAGTCGTTTATAATCGATTGTTGATCGATTATAAAGGAGTAAAAAAAGTCATTCTTTAAGTTTCAGTAATGTCTGGGTTAAACTAGACTCTAAAACTCGATGACGATAAACTTATCTTCCTTTATTACTGTTTAATTTTTTTAATCTAATAATAAATGATTTAACTTTGGCGTATTTTTTGCCCAAGGTCTAATAATTTGTAAATACTATAGTTTAATTTGAAAAAAAATGCACATTGTTTCAGTTTTCTTTCAGATGTTGCAAAAAAATAACGTAAAAAGATTTATAATTTGAAGAATAGAAATCAGAAGAAATAATCTAACCTATTTTTGACCGAATGATAATTAAGTCATAATCATAGTAAATAAGAATATGAAGACAATCGTAACAGTTTTAATAATGACATGCTTTTGTTATAATATTTAATACCATAGTCATTAAATATTTTAAATATTTTTTAAAAATATAGTACGACCGATCTATTTTTTTTAATATTATATTACATTTTCTAAGTTGAGGAATTTAAACGTAAGGATATAAAATTAATATAACAGTTCAAAAATAATATCCCAAGTTGGTATTAGCATTTAATTTATATTATTATTTCTAAGTAAACAAATCCAGGTTTATCCGGAGTATATATATATTTATGTTTTTTCGAATCGTCCTTGATATATTTCGAGTTAATTAAACACAACCTCCTGCCCAAATTCGTGATTTATCCTTGGGTTACGTTACAATCGCAAATAAATCGTATCGCAAGAGAATGTTTTTTGGAAATTAAAACGGAAAAATATGTCCGTAATGAAAATTAATTTATCTCCGAATATAAGATTTTTTTCAGCAAATTCGTTTACCAGTGACGAGCGCCAGTCGATGATGAATAATTGCTGTATCATCGCTATGAAAGGAAACCCGGGACGTAAGTCTGGTACCTCATTAAATTGATCCTTCTTCCGAGAAAACTAGCGAAGTAGAATAAAAGAAATACCATAGGTACCCAAGATATTGCGTATATATATATATATATATATAGCAAAGGCAAAAAATATATAAAAACATATATAGAGCGTGAGAGAGTGAAAACATCAAATTGGTATTCCACACGGGAAAATTCGGACTTTACGAGGCGTTATTGGAATTATTCCTCATCTGGGTTTTTGCCCTTTCTGGCCCTAGCTCGCTGGATTAAGAGGCGGTGACAATTTTTTCGAGGGCCAACTTTCACCGACAAAAAGAAAGTTTTCGACCGAGAACGAGAGCGGTCACATAATGCCATTAAAAATTACACAGTGTATTATGGAAAATGTGAGAATTAGTATCCGGTGCCCTAAAAGGTTTTAAATTTTATGAATATGAACGAAAACGACCCGAAACGGTCGTGCGACCCTTTGCGGGTATTAACTGTCCGGGACTGTCGAGGGTCTTACCGGTTTTATAGAACAGGTGTGTAATATTTATTGCAATAATAAAAAAATAGGTCATATAGATAAATAAAAGTGGCCAGGTCAACATAAAAAAAATTATATCCGAAATGAAAGACGTAAAGATATAGCCGGCACTTATTTAGCAACGTTATAGTTGTGGGAGGGGGGGGGGATAAAATATCACGTCTCGCACATTAGCGTGCAAAGCCTTAAATTGAAATAACAATAGTATATAGTTTTATAATAATACATAATAAATTCCAAGTATATCGTTTGGCTAGTAATTTTACGGTGATAATATTTCGCGAATTCGTATATAATAGTTTCACAGAGAAATGTCATAAAGCCACGTCAACTTTGTATGAAAGCGCAATATGAATATTTTATTTCTTTGCTGCTTTAAACGCTGCTCTTTTAAATGTATACATATTCACGTGTGGTATTTTCATTATTCATTTTCCTCCGCATCCATCACACTAATGGATGATAGTATTATTTATCACTACATCATGACTAATGGACCTTTTTTATCAATTTGAATTAATGATATTTTAACATAACATGAAAAATAACATTTTAATGATGAACGCGATCGTCGATCGCTTAAAAATCAACTAGATAGAAAAAAAGATGATTTTTTTAGTATAATATATCATATAAACAAATTGAATCTCTTTCTGCAATGTAGTAAACTGATTTTTAAATAAAATAATTCTGAAAATGTTATCGTGGAAATCGAGATCCAATTGATTCAGAGACGAATAGTAAAAAAAACCTAATCAAAGTCTAATCTGAGCAATTAAATACTCTCTATATGTAATATTATACAGATGAAGCTTATTAAGTGTTGAAACCTTATTTAAGGCATAATGAATTAAATAATAAATTATTCCAGTACCAAAGGCTTTATCCAAATAACCCTCATTCCAAGAAATTTTAATATCAAGTAATAGTTTAATAATTGTATAAATATTGTTGCTATTCTTTACCTCAAATCTTCACTAATCATGAATTTATTACGTATAATTTAAAATAAAATAGGAATGAAGTTGCTCACTTAGCCTGGGAACAGCCCTTATGTTAATCCAATTAAGTACTTATAGTTAATCATTAAAAATATGCTTAGACATAAAAGAAACATAAAATGCAGTAGAAAATATTACAAAGGTACATGTATTCCTATTATTCAAGAAAATAATCATAGTAAACAGACTTTCGAAAAGTTAAGTACATCAATTAAATCGATGTAAATCTGATACCATTTAAGTTACGTCAATATTTTTTTTTGTTGTGTTCAGAGAGGTTATCTCTATGGAAAAAAAATAGTTTAAAACTGCTCAAAGTATGGTCTGCGTATCAATGAAATATAAATGATTTTTAGTTTAACATCAGCGCCAACGAGGCCTCGAAAACGCGTCCCCCGTACTTCTACATTGGTCCGCGAGGACGCATTTTCGAGTCCCCCGGACCGCAACGTGTTAAGCGTATGTTGACTATAAAAAGTCTTCGACAGCATCGAAACCTGGGTTTTGTGGCAATCTCTCCAAATATACTACATTTACTACAGATACATTAATATTTGTACTTGGGTTTAAAATCATTATAAATGGAGAGAATGTTACACACCTGTTTTAGTAGATTTGTAGATAACGTAGTCGTTATGGCGGAGACTCAAAGTCAAGAAACATCGATGGTTCCTCTCAAGTAGTTTGTTAAGGAATGGATATAGACAAAGGAAAAAGAATGAAAAACAACAACGTATTCCATAAACCGATCTCAGTCGAGAGGATCACTATAGAGGAAATGCAAAAATATGTTTACAACGGCTAGACAGCTTTACTAGGGCGGCAGAAAAAAGAGTACTAGGGAAGCTTTTTTTTTTATTGAGTCGTGAAGCGATTACATATTATTATATTTTTTTTATAAGA